>OVBA01003712.1:0-26563 GCA_900406435.1 Lepidium aucheri
TATATATATTTGTTATAAAATTCATCTTAATTTTATTTTTAAAAGTAGTTATAAAATATATGTTAATTTTATACTAAAGTTTATAACACATCTCTCCTATTTAAATATAAAAAATTATTAAATATTAATTGAAGTGATTAAATTCAATGCTCTTTGATGATTAATAATCGCAAAAGTGAAATTTTTGGGTTAATTTTTGCATTTAGAAGGAAAAATTAATTAATGAAGATAAGTATTTTAATATAAGCGCCGTTAATTATAGGAAGACGCAAAGCAAGTAAGGGAGATCTTAGCTCGATCCAAAAGTATTCATCTTTGATCCAAAAGTATTCATTAATTGCAGAAGAAGATTATTGTAGCAAGAAATGGATATGGTTGGATTGAGAATCGATCACGGAAAGTAGAATTTAGGAGGAAAGGGATTATTCGAAACCCTAATTTGATTGTATCCGCAATTTCTGGGAAAAGCATCGATTGACACAAAAACTTTGTATTTTTCTGATTTAGTGATAGTTTGAAATCGAATTTGATTGTTGGATTTGTTTGGGGTTAATGGGTTTTTTGAAGAAGTTAACGGGGATTCTTGGGTTTGGGCATAACGATGGTGGGCATGGAGCTACGACTGATGAAAAAGTTGATGGTGGACATAACACTGGAACAGTCTCCGGCGATGGAGAGAAACGCCGGGAGGAGAATCAGCCGAGATTTCGTGAAACTGGACTTCCTAGGAAAGGTTTTGGTGTACCTGTTCAAGTTGCTGTTGAACGGTCTAATCCTGGTCCTATTCTTCAGCCTTGTGCTGCTTCAGATGGTGGTATTCAGGTTTGTTTTCTTTTTGTTTTGACTGATGATGGTTGATTTTAGTGTATGGAAGTCTAGGGATTGTTCTAAGTCATGAGAATATTTGATTCTGATTCCTAAATATGGATTAGGCTTTATGGAGATTTGTAATGTGGCATGATTGTTAATCCAATCTGTTTTGGTTATTAACTTTGAATCACACTCTGTTGGATGGTAAAATGGGTTCTGAGCTTGCTTATAGATCAAATTCTGTTCTAAGAGAGTTGTTGTTCTGTTTTCTCCTTTCGTAGTTTGGCTTGAAGTTGACTTTTTTCTGTTGATAGCATTACACTCATCATCTCTGCACAGTTTTCTCAGTTACCTTAATGATCTTATTGAATAAGGCGACTTTCGTAATCGTTTGTTCTGTCTATTGTAAGTCTCTTCATTCAAAATCTTATGTAAAGTTAATGTGAACAAGTCTGTATGATTATTCCAAGCTGCTTTATATGGTTTAGCTTGATTGATTGATTAATTGGGGTATAAGAGATCTAGTTAGGAGTGAGTATTTTCAGTTTTACTCTACTTGGATAATCTAACAAAGCACAATTTATCTCATGTCGTGATTGTTTGGTACTAATCATGGCTCATGAGGCTAGAATAGAGACTTTAATAAGCTTAATTGGTAGAGAAAGACGAAGTAAATAAGTAAGGAGAGAGTGTTGATTCAGCTAAGATTTTAATCATTTTATTCAGTGGTCTTAATGCAATGATGTGTATCTGTTCATTGATTTCTTCTTGATGGTATTGACTTGTTTAACTGAGAATTCTACTCTCAAACCTCATTTGGAGCAGGGACTGCGTTGGTACTCAATGCGGCTAAGGATGGATGAAGATGGAGATGTTGCAGACGAGTTCTTAGAAGATCATAATAATCTACCAAGGAAATGCAAAACAAAAGCTGCAAAAGTAAGAGGTTTAGTGTTATCTTCTGATGGAAAATTGCAGCCATTGCTATAGGGCATTGAACAATGAATACCAAGGATAAAGGATTTTGCTGAATACTGCGGTTTAATCAGAGAAAGGTTTAATCTTAAGACCATTAGCAGATTTAATCTTGAATTCATTAGATTATGAGTTTGATTCTGGAGAACTGGAAATGTTGTTTAACTGTGAATTGTTGGAGTTGTGTATTACTACAAGTTCTTTGTGTGAATACATATGATCCCTTTGCTTATATAAGACCTCCATTTTCGCTATATATATTGTTACTTTTTTTTTAAATCTATTTTCATTATATAAGTAAATATTATTTAAAATCTGTTTATTATCGTAATTGGTTATGAAAATTATATAGAGAGAATTTATAATATTATCCGCATAAAGCTAACATAGTCTATATGCAACGAAAAAGATAAAATACAAAAGTTGATATGGCGACAATTGCATATTCTGAAGATTTTCTCCTCTTTTATCGACTGTCCAGTTTTCAGATTTTATCAGAAAGACTTCACAAAGGTTGAAATATCTTCTTAGATATATTTTTTCATGTAATTTTTTGTATTTTGAATTATAAAGCAGATTCTCTCGTTTGTTTGTTATGTAATGAAGACTGCCACTGATTCGAACTGAAACCTCTAATAGCGAATTAGATATAGTTACAGATTTAATACACCTAGAAATGGTCTTGACTCCTGAATCACATAGCAGCTAAACTAATAACTATAAGACTTTATTTTAGCCAATGGCATGAAAAATCATAGTTTTCTTTGTAATTAAATTAAATTTTCATACTTAGTTTTAAGGCTGAGTACTTCTACAATGAAACCATATCATTAGTGGCCTAAGTTATATATTGTGTTGTGATCTGTCTTTATCACCGTCGTTATAAATACATCTTTTATTTATCTTTATTAATAATTATTTGATTATTACTTTGATGAGTCATTAGTAGATTAAACTTAATTTAACATTTTAATATTATTTCTATTTGTTTTCAGTCTTCTGTTGTCACTTGGTTGTGGACAAGTAATATTTTTCAACTTAACACAATAAATTATAAGTCTTAGTCGTCTTAATATTAATAACAAAATCTCATCACGTAATCAAATTTATTTTTACTTTCATATAATAAGGTCATTTAAACTTTTTCAATTAGTTTTAAGGTGTGATTGGTAATTATTCTAGGTGCTCTACAGAGCAAAAATCTTTCTACAACATTTAAATTAAACTAATTATATTTTAAATTTATTTTTGGCTTTCATTGCTCAAGAAAATCAATTTTTTATTTATGAAATATTTTTGTCTAAACAAAGCCAAAAATCTAGAGGCAAAATTTATGAATTTTACAAATATAAATTCCTACAACAAAAAAGTCTACAACAAAAAAATCTGCAACCAAAAACCTTATAGTTAAAATCATACAACAAAAAACTAAAAGGTACAGTCTTTACCAATCGGTCTCTTCGTTAGGTTAAAAATGACAAAAGAAAACTTTATAAACCCAACTCATTTGACTGATATTTGAAACCACTTATCACTTTTGGTTTTATTATGACTCTAGCTAGATAATATTTTGATTACATTTAAATGGAGATTTGTAATATTCTTTGTGAAGAGAAATTATTATTTTATACTTATATAGGAAACTAAGATATTGGGATCATAGATCTACAAACAACCATGTATTATGAATAATTTGGGTGACACATGCAAGCATATGAGTAGTGAATCTAATTAAAAGTAATTAGGTTTTTTAATTTAATTAAGTCAAAGTGCTAAATGAAACATCCACTAATCTATTGTTTTTTCTTGTTTATTTTTTCTTTTTGTTTTCATATATGTTTTTATATATATAAAGAGAATAATTATAATCTTTAATCACCCATCAAATTATTGCAAGTCATGTGGAAGCCCATCGATTCAGTCTCTTGTCATTCAAACATTACAATAATACATTTATTAATATCCTTTTGTCTCTTATGAATTAAGATTACTGTGTGAATTTTTTATTTTACAAAAAAAAACATATACAAATCAGTAATATCAATATATATATATATATATGTAAGAAAAAGTATAGATTCTGAAAGACCATCGACTCAAGCCAAATTTTTCTCAGTCTGGTTGTTAGGATGATCGAGCTGAAGAGTTATGCATCTAAGATTCGATTTATTTTCTACACAATTGGTAGATTAAATAAAAATTTTAAAGAGTGAGTTTTAGACTACGGGTCGGACCTTATCGATCTAATTATCAGAAGACAAAAAACCTAGTAAAAATAGTGTAATAATATTTACTTAGATTATAAGAAAGTAAAGAAAAATTAGAACCCGCAATATGCATTTCATCAAATAGTTAAATACTATACCCAATGTCTTAATTCGATTCTAAAAATATAGACTATGTACCGAGTTTTATCAATCTAATTATTCACAATAATAAAACTCAATGCATCTTCTCTCCCTAAGAATATCTCCATAAATAGATAATTTACACAAATACTTAGACAATATAGAGACATAATTAAACAAAATTATTGAATCAATATATACTTCGTGGGGCCAACTAGTCTATATGTTAATGGCTTAATGCATTGCAAATAGTACACGTATAATGCCTACAATTATATATAGAGATTACACCAACACCAAAACTCTTTCATATTTTCATTTTCAATCTACAAAAAAAGAAATGTCGAACAGAGTCCATGAAAGCAGCATAGAGATGAAAGATGAAGGGTTTACAAAGATGAAGAAGAAGGTTCAAAAACTTCCATTGAAGATGAAGAAGATTGCAAAGAATCTATGGAAGATTGGAAAAGATGATCCGAGAAGAGTGAAACATGCTTTGAAAGTAGGAGTTGCTTTAACACTTGTGTCTTTATTGTATCTAATGGAACCTCTCTTCAAAGGCATTGGCAATAATGCTATGTGGGCTGTCTTGACCGTCGTTGTTGTCCTCGAGTTCTCTGCCGGTAATTACATAATTCTAGTTTTTGTTTTCTCAATTGCATATGCATGGATAGTTCCGGTTGTGTTGGTATGATAGTAGCCATGTGTGTTCTTGAATAACGTTCGGTTTAGTCTTTTCGGATTTCGGGTTTTTGAGATATTAGATTTTCGGATCCAGAGGTTTTTTTTATATAATTTGAATAATCCAGTATATATCAATATAGATATCAATATATTGATATTTATCTATTATTTGATTTCCATTTGTAAAACATGATGTGTACAAGGAGATCCAGACAATCCAGAGACACTTCTTCTGAACCGGTTTAACGAATCTACCGCTCAACAAACCATGAGATCCAACTAATCTTAAGACTAAGAGAACCATCATAATTCTGTGTGCGAATGTGATTTTGTTTCTAGGGATAGTTAAATTGTAGATAACACATTACTACCTTCCGATGTTCCAGTAATAATCACTGGACCACATCGCCATAGGCGATCGATGTAGAGATTTAGGTTTCATTCTGATATTTTTGCTTCTCTTACTTGTGATATAAGCTTTGTTTTGTTAATGTAAATGGTGTTTTCTCAACTTCAGGTGCAACGTTGTGCAAAGGACTTAATAGAGGATTCGGGACATTAATTGCAGGATCTCTAGCATTTTTCATTGAATTGGTTGCTAATGATTCCGGCAAGATTTTCCGAGCTATTTTCATTGGTTCTTCAGTTTTCATCATTGGTATGTACTATATCTCTTCATTTATTTGTTAGTTATTTATTACCGAATAAATCCAAGTGAGTTTAGCCTAGTGGTTAATTAATGTTTATTTATACGGTTTTCTCCATCGACTAGGTTTAATTCTATATAGACACGTTATCCCGTATGATATGTTTTAAACTTTTTGTTATGTATTGGACTTTATCGACCCAACCATTGGAAAAAAAAACCACGTTATATTAATTATACATGATTTGTTTTCATGTAACAGGAGCGTTAATAACATATCTGAGATTTGTGCCATACATAAAAAAGAACTACGATTACGGGATGCTTATATTTCTCTTGACGTTCAATCTAATAACAGTCTCGAGTTACAGAGTTAATACTGTGATTAAAATTGCACATGAAAGATTCTATACTATAGCCATTGGTGTTGGTATTTGCCTCTGCATGAGCCTTTTAGTTTTTCCTATTTGGTCTGGTGAGGACCTTCACAAATCCACCGTTGCTAAGTTGCAAGGCCTCTCTAATGCCATCGAAGGTATACACTAAAGATATCATAAAAAATTGCTATATATAACTTCAATTCTTCATACTATCGAAAAAGTGTTATTGGTCGAGTTGTTAAATATATATTTTTCGGAGTTTGACTTCACGTAGTCGTGTAACTGATATATACAACTTTTTTAGCATGTGTGAATGAGTATTTTGAGGCGGAAGAAAAAGAAAAAGACGAAGAAGCATCTGGTTTATCGGAAGAAACTATCTATAACAGATATAAGATTGTTTTGGATTCCAAATCTAGTGATGAAGCACTTGTAAGTATTTGAATCAAATTTTAATCTATTTTACAACTCAAAATTAGAAGAAAAATAAATTGATTAGTGAAGAGTTTATAAGTTATTTGAATATTTATGAAGAGTTAATTAGTTACAAATTTGAATAATTATGAACATGTGTGTATCTATATATAGGCAATGTATGCAAGTTGGGAGCCAAGACATACACTACGTTGTCATAATAAGTTTCCATCTCGACAATATGTCAAACTTGGATCTGTTCTTCGTCAGTTTGGTTACTCTGTTGTTGGTCTTCATGGTTGCTTAAAAACTGAGATTCAGGTAAATCTAATTTTTATTTCATAATCCGGGTAGTTTTAACTCAAAAAATGTACTACCGCTATCTTAAGTTCGGCTACACTCAGAACTGTGTCTAAAAGCAAATCAAATAGGCATTTGCCCAATGCCACACCAAAATTTATAGTTTAAAAGGCCACAAAATTTTCATTTTTAGGTATATATATAATTTAGAAGGCCACAACATTTACATTAGTTTTATGTATCTTTAAGTATATTTTTATAGATTTAAATTATTTTTTTCCTTTATTTTTGATTTCTCTAAACTGTTGAAAAAATGGTCTTTTAACTCTCTATAAACAAAGTTTATAGGAGTTTTTTTAACAATACTTATTAGTTTTATTAATTAGAAAAAATTAAAATAACCTTAAGTTATCGAAATATCTAGATATTCTTTTACAATGGCCACATTTTTATAACTTGCCCTAGGTCTCGAATGACCTAAGCACGGCACTGGCTATACTCGAGACTAGAGAAATCAGTACAATCTCTTAAATATCGTATATAATGTAGGGAGAGAGGTTCGAACTTAGATATCGTATTACCGCTGTCCTAACTTATTTTTCGTGTTGGTTTATTTTCATACATTTTCAAGACTCCGAGGTCTCTTCGTATTTTCTTCAAGGATCCTTGCGTTAGATTAGCTGGAGAAATCTGCAAGGTTTTGTCCGACCTGGCAGCAAGCATACTTAACAGACGTCGTTGTTCGCCGGAGATTCTCTCCGACAGTCTCCAAGTTGCACTACAAGATCTCAACTCAGCCATCAAATCACAACCTAAGCTCTTCCTTAGCTCTAACCACAACACCAACGTTTCACAAAACGGCGATAGCGGTAGACATAACGCAAACGTTGCCATTTTGAGTCAAACGCCACGCGGAGAACGCATGTCACGTTTTGGACCAAACGTTTCGTTTTCAAGATTGAGGGCTGATACGTTAGAACGTAGATCAATGGCAAGTGCAGGAGAAAGGAAGATTTTGAGACAACAATTGAGTAAGATTGTTGTGATGACTAGTCTTGAATTCTCTGAAGCGTTACCGTTTGCTGCGTTTGCATCGCTACTTGTGGAAATGGTTGCGAAGTTGGATAATGTGATTGAGGAAGTTGAAGAGTTAGGTACAATAGCTTGCTTTAAGGAGTATGATAATAGTGGTGAGCAGAAGGATATGGAGGTTCGAGTTGAGAAACCTGTGGATGTAACAGTTGGTGTGGAGTGAAAGTAAGATTGTCAATAGTTTTGGTTTGGACCAAGTCCTTAATCTCTTCGGATCATTGTAGAAAACAAAATCATATTTTTTTGAATGTCATCATTGCACTGTTATATAGAATCTGTAGTTCGACTAGTAGATGACATTCGAAATATGAAATTTTGGGTATCGGATAGTAACCAAAATCAAAAAGAATTTGATAAATCTTTTTCGTTTATACTCATAGGTATCAGCCCCGTTCAAAAACTCGTCCGCGTAGCCAATTAATCCTCTATAAAGGCGCTAGGCGGTGACCAATCGAGTCGATTAATACCTAGGCGGTTGTTAAAATTTGATATTCGAGTAGTCCCCGCGTAATCAGTATAATTTCTGCCTAATCTGATTAATTTCCATCTTAATATAATTAATATTATTTTTAAAAAAAATTATTAAATTTTCTAGTTAAAATAAAACTAATTTTAATCATAATACAAATTTTTGTTTGTAATTTTTGGTTTGCAAATTATTACCCGAATATCACAGAATCGATTTGACCCAAACTAAAATCGAACAAAAATAGTTTGATTCCTAAATGAATAACAAAATTCTAAACTCAAAAACATGAAACACGACGAATCTGAACCAATACCCGAATACCTGAAATAACCAATTTACTTTCTAGTAAATATCAGTCGACAATGATTTTAAAAAAGTTGTAAAAAAAGAAGGGTAGGGCCCAACCGGATTCGAACCGGTGACCTATTGATCTGCAGTCAATTGCTCTACCACTGAGCTATGGACCCACGATGTTATATATTTACAATGTTTCCTTACTAATATCTTTATTTGAAAATTACATAATATACCTTATAAAAGTTATATAAATGGTCCTTCCATCATTCCTTTTAATATAAAAAAGTTGTTTTACTCAGAATAATCATTGTTATCAACTTATCACTTCCATAAAAGTTTTTTCCAAAGGTTATTTAGTGACGTCACAAATATATTATAATAGTGTGGTCCAATTAATCATTTACAATCTATTGATTTTTTAAAAGAATTAAGATTGCAAGTGGCATTTTAGCCTAGTGGTAGGCGGTAAATGCACTAAAGGCAGACGCATTTACACATCCAGAGTTTGAGTCTTATCATCTGTATTATACAGAGATTTGGTTAATGGACCAGTAAGCCTTGTCCCAATATTGACAAAAAAAACCCAAAATGCGACATAAAATAAAGCTTTTAAAAAAGTGATAATAGCAAGTGACATTAAGCCTAATTATATCTGGTAAGTTCACTAAATGCAGACACATATATATATTTTGGGATCGAGTTTTGCTGTCTGTATTATGAAGAAAATTAGACTAATAGATCCGATCAATTATGGCCTAATGTTAACAAAAAGAAAATCATGGTAAAAAGTCTCATATATAATATAATAAATATGACGTAATAAAACAGAAATATTATTTTAAAAAACAGAATAATGAAACTCAATAATAGACAATACTTAAAAGTCTTTCAAGACTCAAAACTATAAAAGGTGTTTTTGTCTTAACTAAAACAGAGACCAAAACTCTATTTTATGAGAAATTTGATTAACCGAATAGACCGGTTTGATCATATCCACAATCTGTCCAATAACTTGTTTGCATAAACTGATCCAGATTGTGATCTTCATTTATATTCATCCCATAATCCATGATTTGGTCACCAATAATTGGAAAATCAAAGTCTACTACATCTTGGATTTGAGGATAATCCTACAAAAAGAATCGAACCGGTATTCAATAAACCAAAATCAATTCCGGTTTAGTTATTAGTCAATGTAAGAATTGTGTACACATACTTTTGAAGAGTCGAGAATGAATTCAGGTGAAATCCAAATGTTGGAAGTATCTGTTTGATTGACAAATGATTGAGACTGCATCGTTTCATCACGATTAGGAGATGTCACTCGACTTGAAAATCCTGAACTTTCTCCTGATACAAGTGTTTGATCACTTGGAACTTTTTGTAATTTCGATTTGGTTTTGATGTCATTCTTCATTGCAACACGACATAACACAAAAGCACCCTACAAAATTACACACATTGAGTTCTTAATGTCCTTCTACTAAAAATAATACGCAATATAGTTTTGGTGTCCTCTTATCAAAATAATACGCAATATAGTCTTACTGTCCTCTAATCAAAAGTAATATGTAATATAGTTTTAGTGTCCTCTTATCAAAATAATACGCAATATGGTCTTTGTATCGTGGTTTAAAGAGTTATACGCACTATGGTCTTATAGTATCCTTTATTAAAAATAATACATAATATAATCTTTATGTAAAAATTTAACGATTTTTCTACATAATAATAGATATAGATTCTCAGCTGCAAAAGATTCGATTTAGTATATTATTTATCATAATTTTAATAATAGTAGTAACAATGCATATTATATACGATTTTGCTGCATTTTTATAGAGGTCAAAATTGCGAAAACATAACAAGTTAGATATATTTTTTTCCCGTATAAACCTTATATAAAATGGTATATAAGATCAAAATGTACATAAAGTTGTTACCTTATTATTTTGTGATCCTTGTGAAGAATCATCATCATTAAGTCGATATTCATGCATAATCCAATTGGTTCTATCACCTAATGGAGCACGACCTTTGTAGAAAACTAGAGCTTTTCTATAACCAACTAGAGAAGATGAACGACATGTAATCTTTCGATCTTTTCCGGTTGCTTTCCAATAACCGGCTTTTGTTCCTCGGTTTGTTCGAAAACCATTCGGGTATTTCTTGTCTTTTGAACAGAAGAAGAACCAAACCATGTCCCGGTTTGGTAGAAATGATTTGTCTACAAATAACAATATTAAAATTTTAAAAACCATTACAAGAAAATTAAAAAAAGAATCATTATTAATGCGAAAACTAACAACAAATAGGAAATAGTGAAAGTATAAAGATCTTATTACTATGGCAAAAACATAAAAACCTACAACAAAAAGAATTAGTTAGAATCGAGAACAATTCAACTTCACAGTAATTACATCGTTGTTTTATCGCGTTAATATGAAGTTAGTAAATACATTACCTGGTAATTCCCAAGGATCAAACTTATAAAAATCAATAACCGGAATGACTTCAAGTTCGAACTCGAGACCTTCGACTTTTCTTTTCAAGTAATAGTCAATAAGTTCTTCATCAGTAGGATGAAATCTGAATCCTGGAGGTAAACATGAACTTCCCATTTGCAAAGTACATAAAAAGAAATAAAATTCTGAAAAATAGATTTTTTATTTAAGTCACGAAGTTATAACTGTTAATATTTGGAAAATCCAGAAATAGAAACTTTTCTCAACGGTTGATTTAAAAAATTGCAAGTCAAGTCTATTGCATTCTTTGTATGACAAGAACATTGTCTGAAAAAAAAACAATACAAAAAAAAAAAAACTAAAATTCCCCAAAAGTGTAGTAATAAAGAGATAATTAAGATATGGTGTGAAAGCTTTAAAAGTGATTAGTGAATGATAAAGAGAGTGATTAAGGATTTAAGAAGGTTGGTAGAGTGTTGAATGGTTGTGAAGTGTTGTATATTTATAGGCAAAATGTTGGTAACAACAAATTGATTTTTATATAAATTTTTATTTTTTTGAATTATGAAAAGTTTGTTAGAATATGCTTTTATTATATTTTTACAAATTATTAATGTGAGACCGGTAAAGTGATTAAGACATAATTTGTCTGAAGTGTTCTATAAAGAATTTTAAAGAAAGTGAACCCACCTAGACTTAAAACTTTTTTATAAACTTGTTCACACTTAGTCACAAGCAATTACAAGAGGAATTTTATCAAGCTTTTGTTCTTGAATTATCATAATTTTTGTTTTATATGGTAGACTTTTGGAGACACTTCTCAAATTTACAAATTTCAAATCCACCAAATAGTTTTTAGTTTAGTGGTTTTCACTAAAAATGAAATCATGAAACAAGTCTATTTAGAAAATATGATTTACGCCTTAAAATGATATTATTAATCATTGGTCTTACCACCGGAGGAAACTATAAGTCAAAAATCCAGAACTACGGTTTATCAAGAAAAAAAAATCATATTACTGATTCACAATAAAAAAATCATTTCCATCAGAAACTCATTGGAAAAATATTTTCTCACAATTTTCAGTTGGTTTTTAATTCACTAAATTTTCTTAACCGATTTCCGACATAATGTTTTCGTTATTTTTGTGAAAATTTTCCATAAATATATATATATATATATATATATATATATAATAGCTAGTATGTTTATTTTTATTTTTGGGTTTTCTAATAGCTAGTATATTAATGTAACGTTTTGTATCAAATCAATTTACTATATTATAAAAACGAAAAAATGCTATAGATATTTTTGTAATGTGTACACTTTTACATCTTTGATTTTTCTAAAGAAGTAAACTTTTGCAGTGATATATAATACTGTGAAGTTGAGTTGTAAAATAATGTAACACGTCAACATTTGTAGGACAAAAGAGCTTTAAGTGTAAACTAACTACTTTTGATGTCATACGAAGAAAGTGATAACGAAAACTACATTATTTGAACCAGTGGACCTCTTTCTTGGCTGCTCTAATCGGACCAACACGTTTTTAATAGTCTAATTACTTTGTTTGTTCATGACTTTAAGAACGACCAAAGAGCCCTTTTGTCCTAATTCCTCGGAAAAAAAAATTGATATTAAGGAGATTAGTTGATTATTTAGCTTAAAATATTCTTTATATATGTATATATAAGTTGCATAACTTAAGGTTTCCTACGTACCATTTAGTTGGATCAATATGATTAGAATTGCATTAACTTATTAAATAATCTATTTTTGTTTTGTTTTGTTTAAACTTCTTAAAATAATCTTTCCATTAAAAGAAATGTGAAAACATACCAAATGCAGAAGGAGATGGTATTATGTCTTAACATCCATATTAGTGGAATCATACGTTGCCCAACTAATACTTTTGGTTTGACACGGTTTTACTTTACTTAAAATTAGTGTTCTTAGCAAAAAAAAAATTGTTTTCATAAAGTTAAAAATTAAAATTTTAAGTACGATATTATATAAGAATTTGACTAATAGATCGACCAGCTGTGATCTAATGTTGAAAAAATAACCACATTTTACATAGTTTTGTGTCTAATAATATCTGTAAATTCAAAGTCAGATCATATGTTGTCAAATAATATTGGATACTTTATGTTGGTTAGTTAAATTTTGGTTTGGTTTGACTAGGAATTGAGGAATCCAAGAGAAAAAGGTTCAAAGTAATTACTTCAGTTGAAGGTAACAAAGATTTGGTGCTATAATGTACATTATACATATAATTTTGGTAGAGTGAGAATATTCCCCATCTATTTTGCATACAAATACTTTAACCAAAAAGAAAGAAAAATTATTAACATAAAAAAAACCCCTAAAAGCATAAATAAATGCATCATATGAATACATACTCGTTAAAGTTGGTCTATTCGAATAACAGGATCGATCTATCAATAACCACCAGTCATCCATACATGGATACCTTTATATAATTTTTTATATAATTTATAAAATATGTACACTTAAAATAGTTGGAGAACTTAAAGTATGGATCAAGCCGTTGTCAATCTAATGGTTACTTATTAACAGACGGAAAATATCCATCTATAATACTAATTTTTGAAACTAATATTGTTTACATGAGATTGATAAAAGCAAGTTTGGTTTTAGAAAGTAGTTACCCAATAAATTGATGTTTCTACGCTAACCTAGTAATTAAAACTCTATTAAAAATGTGCAAATACTGTTTTATAATTAAAGTCTCTTTGTAATTTAATTTTCCATGTATATTATATAATACCTAGTTTCGGTTTAATAGACGAAAAGCTGTTAATCATAGGTTAGATAATTAAAAACCTTATATATAAATGCAAGAATTCTATAATGATAAAGAAGATATTATGCTAAATTGTGGATTATAGCTAACCTATGGGATCTGCTATGTGATCGGATTGAATTGTTTTGTTTCTTATACAAATGTATATGAAAGCTAAAACGTGAAACGTGAGAAAATCATTTAGATAATAAATAAGATAAAACACACAAATAATTCTTATGTCTCCGATCTTCTTCTTGCCCATTTAGTAGCTTTTGTTCCTTTATTTTTAGAGGTATATTTCGTTCATTGTGAGGCTAGTTTTAGTGCTACTTGATTTCTCAATGTGGTTAGCGTTTTCGACTTGTTATCTCTTTTAGAAAATTGTTCAAGGAATGATATGTTTCTTATAGTTTAGCTTCCACGTGTATATCTGGTTTTCCGTCGGTTTTTGTAAACTGAGAGATGAGTAAAATTGATGGCAACGAGAAAAAACCAACCATGAAGGTTGGAAAAGGAGAAGAAGGACTCATTTATCTTATCACTTAATCACACTTTGTCTCCTTCAACCTTTTTCTTCCTTTTGCTTTCGGCTCTCTTTATTTTTTCATCTTTACTTTATTTTTCTTTCATCTTTTATTTTTTTGTTACCTCTACAAGTTTCCATTACCAAACTATTAACGTTTTATGTACCCTAAAATCAATTTTATGTATCACTTATATGCCAAAAACTATCATAGATAATACAAACTTAGGCTAATGTTACTATGTTATGTAAATTTGTAGTTGTTTTTCTATGTAACTGAATGTAAATTTTATTTAGTTATGAATTTTTAGCATGTTTTTTTTATAATTACAAAGTTTAACTAATTTCTTTATAGCTACAAACTCTATTGTAGAGAACTTACAATGACAGAAAATTGTATCATGTGAACATATGAAATAGTGTTTTGACCAAAATGATTAAGTATCATTTTCGTGAAGTGTGAACATAGGAAAGATGACAAAATAGTAGAGGTGGAACAACATTATAATACATAAGCTAATTAAACTTTAGGGCAACCAGAATTTTTTAAAATACTAAATTATGTGTGGAATAACTTCTATATTGTCAAATTAAGAAACAAATATTCATCTGTTACATATTCAATACCGAAAGAATCAGAAACCAAAATAACCAATCCGAACCAAATCGAATAACTATATGTCCAGGGTTAGTCTTATTAATGTACCGTTATACGCAATATCACCTAATATGTATATTGTATGTATTTCAGTATTTGAGACCCTACTTATACTTTGCTATTGCCATTTTTGAACACATTATGTTAAAGTAATACAAAGAATAGTATAGTCAACAAATCTAATGTTTTTAAGACATAGGAGTATATGGTACTAATAAGTCTACTTATATATATATATATATATATTAAATATATAGAAATGATTGCATATGCAGATTAACAACTTCCACTAATCTGTGTTGGGATTCAAGTAAACAAGATCCAAAACGCTTTTTGAATAATACGTTTTCGTGTTTTGAAAATGTAGTTACAAAAATTTGCAGTTTGAATGGTCAAATGTTGACTTTACAAATCATGTAGAAATAGGTATGATCAAAAGTGAAATCACATTTTATCGCTCTTCATTTGCAATCCAACGAATTATGCCAATTATTGAGATCTACAAGAATTCATCATAAATCAAAAAGGCTCTACAAATCCATTCAGCTTTATAAATGTGGATGAAATCTATGAATTGAGGTGTATTATTTACATTTACAACATATAGCAAACCATCTTGGGAGCTAGATGTATTCACTAGGTTATATTTAGTCTCTCATAAAAGTTATAGGTTCCTATTGGGTTCTCCTGATTAATCCAGAGCATTCGAGTTTTCAAATTAGTTCAGTCATTTCTTAAATTTTCGTGTAAAGGAATCTTAAACCCATATAAGAACTGGTATAATAGTTCTATTACGTTTCGAATCATTTTTAATATTCGGGTAAATTGCTACGGGTTAATTTTGGTTCGTCTTTCCTGGTTTAGATAATTAGACTTTCCACAAATTCTAGATTGTTATCTTTGTTTTTTGTTAATAATAATTAGACCGATAAAGTCGAATCTATAGCCAAAATACTCCAATTAGAGTTGGATGAATTTCCAACTCATCACTTGGTATCAACCTAAATAAATATCAAACCATGAGTTATCTACCTTTGGTCTCTTGCTTCAACTTAAAACCCATTATACAAAAAAAAAAAAAACCAAAAACAAAATCTCCATGACCAAAGAAGTTAATAGTGTATATAACCATAATGGGCCAATAATAATGAGCCTGCCCAGTAAGATAATATTTTAATTTTGAGCATCATTTTTCAAAATCAAGATAAGATGTTTTGATAAACCTCTCTCAAGTTTCAGAGACACAAAGCCATCTTCACTCAAAAACCTCCGACTCTTGCATCTCTAATGGCGACTGTTCTTACCACAGCCATTGATGTTTGCTTCAATCCTCAAAATTCAGACACAAAGAAACACAATCTATTCCTAAAGTATTCTACTTTAAGACAACGTCGTACAAGAAAGCTCAACATTTCTTGCAGTTCCTTGAAACAATCTAAAACCCTAGAAGAAGAACCAATCACCAGCAAAAACCCATCTCTCTCTGAGCAACTCAAGCCTCTCTCTGCAACAACACTTAAACAAGAACAAACTCATATCTTGTCTAAACCAAAATCTGTCTGGGTCAATCCCACAAGACCCAAAAGGTCAGTTCTTTCACTTCAGAGACAAAAACGGTCTGGTTACGCTTACAATCCTCAAATTAAGGATCTTAGGGCTTTTGCTCAGAAGCTTAACAGTTCTGATTTCACTGATAAGTCTGAGTTTTTATCAATTCTCGACGAAATTCCTCATCCACCCAATAGAGATAACGCTTTGCTTGTGCTGAATAGCTTAAGAGAATGGCAAAAGAGTCATATGTTCTTTGAGTGGATTAAATCCAAGAATTTGTTCCCCATGGAAACGATATTTTATAATGTTACAATGAAATCTTTGAGATTTGGGAGGCAGTTTCAGCTGATTGAAGAAATGGCACTTGAAATGGTGAAAGATGGTGTTGAGCTTGATAACATCACTTATTCGACTATCATTACTTGTGCTAAACGGTGTAATCTTTACGACAAAGCTATTGAGTGGTTTGAGAGAATGTATAAAACTGGTTTGATGCCTGATGAGGTTACTTACTCAGCGATTCTTGATGTTTATTCAAAGTCAGGGAAAGTTGAGGAGGTTCTTAGTTTGTATGAAAGAGCAGTGGCTACGGGTTGGAAACCTGATGCTATAGCATTCTCTGTGTTGGGGAAAATGTTTGGTGAAGCAGGGGATTATGATGGAATTAGGTATGTTTTGCAGGAGATGAAATCTATGGATGTGAAGCCTAATGTGGTTGTGTATAACACTTTGTTGGAAGCTATGGGGAGAGCAGGGAAACCTGGTTTGGCTAGGAGTTTGTTTAATGAGATGCTTGAGGCGGGTTTAACTCCGAATGAGAAAACTTTGACCTCTCTTGTAAAGATTTATGGGAAAGCGAGGTGGGCGAAAGATGCACTTCAACTGTGGGAAGAAATGAAGGATAAGAAGTGGCCAATGGATTTCATTTTGTACAACACATTGTTGAATATGTGTGCTGATATTGGATTGGAGGAAGAAGCCGAGAGGTTGTTTGATGATATGAAGGGGGCTGGGAGATGCAGACCTGATAGTTTTAGCTACACAGCGATGCTGAATATATATGGGAGTGGTGGAAAAGCCGAAAAGGCGATGAAATTGTTTGAAGAGATGTTAGGAGTTGGGGTTCAGGTTAATGTTATGGGCTGCACTTGTTTAGTTCAATGCTTAGGGAAAGCTAAAAGGATTGATGATTTGGTTAATGTATTTGATCTGTCAATTCAAAGAGGAGTTAAGCCTGATGATAGGCTCTGTGGTTGTCTTCTTTCAGTTATGGCTTTGTGTGAGAGTAGTGAAGATGCTGCAAAGGTTATGGCTTGTTTGGAGCGAGCTAATCAGAAGCTGGTGACATTTGTGAAGCTGATCGAAGATGAGCAAACCAATTTTGAGACTGTAAAGGAAGAGTTCAAGTTAGTGATCAATGAAACCCAAGTTGAGGCAAGAAGGCCATTCTGCAACTGCTTGATAGATATATGCAGAGGAAAGAAGCAACACGAGAGAGCACATGAGCTCCTTTACCTAGGAACAGTTTTCGGTCTATACCCGGGTTTACACAACAAAACCATGAAAGAATGGAGCCTAGACGTAAGGTCTTTGTCAGTTGGTGCAGCTGAGACTGCTCTTGAAGAGTGGATGAGAACACTTGCCAATATCATTAAACGCCAAGAGGATCTTCCGGAGGTGTTCTTGGCACAAACCGGAACAGGAACTCACAGATTCTCACAGGGATTAGCAAACTCTTTTGCTTTGCATTTACAACAACTCTCTGCACCTTTTAGACAGAGTGATAGGGCAGGTGTCTTTGTGGCTACAAAGGAGGATTTGGTTTCATGGTTGGAATCAAAGTTTCCACCGTTGGTTGCTTCTCAAGCATGACACATTATCATCTGTTATCCTAAACTAAAAAGCAACATTATTTTTCCTAGTAAAGTTGTTTATAAATGTAATAGCATACTGAATCTTTTGATAAAGTAGCAATATTTTTGTATCACCAGAAGGAAGAAGGAATCAAATTAGTTATTTGCAGTCTTATTTTCACTTACCCCAAAAGATTAAAATTCTCTCGAAGATTCATGCAAAAAGCTCTCGTTTAACGAAAGTAACAACACATCGAATCTCTCTCTAAGCTCTCTTACATGCATACACACCTTTCAGTTACTGTATCTGAAAAGACCCATAAATATTTGGGACTTCCTCTTAACTTAGCAGCGCCAGCTATTCTGTCGCTTTGCATCATATGCTGCACCATCATTGAGCATATCTTGAGCATCAGTCTCCATTCCAAGCTTCGAGAGTGCTAAAGCCTGCAAGTAAAAAGCTGTTGGCCACTCTGGTATGCAAACTTGAGCCTGCATTGCATCTCTCAGTGCAAGCTCTTGTTGGTCTGTCATTAAGTAGGAGAAAGCCCGTCTAGCGAAAACTGTTGCAGAAGGAACTGGCATCATCCCCACCAACTAGAAACAACATATACATGAGTTAGAATATTTTTCCAACATTGAGTATTATGAATCTGTTTTTCTGTTCCTCACCTTTGAGTAGTATTCAATTGAGTTCTTAAAATCCTTGTCTCTGAAAGCAATGTCCCCAAACTTTTTCGTGTTGAGCATCTCCTGCACTTGTTGTGTCCATTCTTGGAATGAAAGCTCATTTTCTGCACCTTCCTCATCTCTGTAACCGGTTTTAAGCAAAATGTCATGAAATGTCGCAAGGTCCATCTTTGCACAGGCCTTTCCAAGAGGCGAAAGCATAGTTGGTAATATCACTGTGTTCTTTGGTAAGCCCATTAAGACATGAGAAGCAACCTAAACAACAAAACATTACCAAAATAAAACAATCTGGATATGAAATAAAAAAAGATCTCACTCTCTAGATAGTGTCTTTTAAACCTCTTCTTGCTTTTGTAGTGGTGCCACAGCAGAGAGAAGAAACTTGGTATCAGGTCGATCTTTTGCCTCTGACTGAAGGCATTTTGAAGCAAGCTCAACTAATTTAGTAGCATCTTCATTCGCATATTGCCCTTCGAGAGATGAATCCATAAGAAGCAAAGCATTTTTCCCTCTTATGATATCAAGAGCCTGATATAAAACATCACCACTACTTCAGATAAGATGACCAGAAGGAAAATGTTCGGCCAATTGAAAAAACTTCCATAGAATCGAAGGTACATACATGGCTAGGTGGAATGTGTTTGCCGCTTAAAAGATCCAAAAGAATAGTTCCATAACTAAAGATCACACTTTCAGGAATGACTCTGCCTGCAAAAAACAAGTAACCTCTAATCTTCAATAACAAATTCGATTGTCTTCAAATGTGGTTCACAAGATCAAGACTATTTACCTGTCCGTAGAAACTCAGGTGGAGTATAAGCTAAGTTTGTGCTATAGCTTTTTCCATCTCTACTGTTCTTCATAAGACCAAAAGTAGAAAGACGAGGGTCACCTTCTTCGTCAAAGAGGATTCGGTATGCATTCAGATCATGATAGATTTTTCTGTTCTCCATGTTACAGTGATCAAGTGCTTCTGCAATATAGTTTGCGATTCGAACACGCATATCCCATGGAAGTGGCTGTTTTTCCCCTGCAAACATACACAGAAAAAAGAGAGTAAAGCATCTAAAGAAGATTATAAATGAAGCTTATACAAAAGACAATATGAGTATTACAGTGAAAGAGATGTTTTGAGAGAGTATCATTGGGCATATACTCTGCTACCAACAATCTCTCATCTCCCTCAGCACAGCAACCAATCAAACTGACTAATCTCTTGTTTCTAAGCTTCCCAACACCTGTTGCTTCCACCTGGTTTCACAAGTCATCAATGTCAACACCAGGAAAAGTTCCCATTTTGTTATATCATATTTCTATTTTGGTCAAGGCATTAGTCGGATTCTATGATTCATAAGCAGCTTAAAGATCCGAGTCAATGAATCAATAAACAAGGCACCAAACAACAACACATGCATTGACCTTTCTCAGATTTCTTACCACAAATTGCTGAGCATCAGGCCAAGATTGCCTCGAGAATCTCTTAATAGCTACAAGATGATTCCCTTCAAGCTTCCCTCTGTAAACAACATTAGGAGCTTTCTCTCCACCTTCAGATACAATGCAGCTAGGGCTAAACCCATTGGTTGCTTTTCTCAACTCATTTAGATCAAATTCTTTGAAATTTTGGATCTCCTGATCTACTTGGTCCCCATTTACTGTTAACACACAACAAAACATAACCCAAAACGGCAAATCAATCTAAACAAGAGTTTAATTCCAAAAAGGCAGAGACTTTCCAACTGTTCTCTTTTCTGCTTTAAGCTTCCACAAAAAAGACCTAAACCCACAAATTAAAGCAAGAACAGACTGAAACCTGCAGATTTTTCTAGTGAGCAAACAAAATGTGAACTTTAAAGAATCTAAGAGATGAGTATTACCTGATTCTGGTTTGTTTGGAGCTGATGGGTCATCAGAAGAAGGGAGAGTTTTGGAATGTAAACAACCCATTTCTATTTCTAACACATCAAAATTTGTTGTCCAAAGATAAGAAACAGAAACTGAAGATAAAAAAGGAGAGATTTTTGTGTCGTGTGTTCTTGGATGAAACAGAAGCTGTGGAATTTGAGTTGGGTTTGGATTTGTGCTAAGAAGTTGAGAAGACAATAGAATATAAAATTTAATAAAATTTGAAAAAAGGAAGTGGCTAGAGAGAGAGAGAAAGATCTGAAATTTTTAGCTACAAAAGCTGCAAAGTTGAAAAAATAGAGGCAACAAAAAACTAAGTCATGTGAAGTAAAGATCTTATTTTTTCTGCTCTATAAGATTTTGCTTGCATATGCTTTTTTTTCCTCGGTACTATACACAAAATTATTAAAAAAAATTGGATGTGTATTATTGAAGAAAAGAAATTTATTTACAAAGTT
Organism: Lepidium aucheri; assembly: GCA_900406435.1. Lineage (NCBI taxonomy): Eukaryota > Viridiplantae > Streptophyta > Magnoliopsida > Brassicales > Brassicaceae > Lepidium > Lepidium aucheri. The sequence continues at coordinate 21,329 of OVBA01003712.1, forward strand.
TATTTTTTTGGAACACAATTTTTGTAAGAAACTTTTATGGATGAATTAAGTTTGAAGTATGAATCGAGTTTTGTCAATCAATTTTTGGTAACCAAAATAAGAGTTGTTTAGTATAATTACAATAAAAAAGCTTGAACTAATCTGGTACTTCCAAGAGCCCAATGACTTCTAGAGTTGTAAGTCTTGCAAAGTCTTATTGATAAGATATGAGGGTACAACTAAAGATGGTAGTACAATTAAAAAATAAAAAAATATATCTCTGTTTAAACTTTAATTAATATTTTGAATTATATAAAAAATAAATAAACTTTTTTCAGTATAAATAAATAAATTAATATTATCATTTTCTCACTTTCTTTCAATAATATATATAAGTGAAAGTCAATCGATAAATTAGTCATCTAATTTTACTTAGTGTAGTTATTGATGGTTTTGATCTGTGGATTCAGTATAACATGTTTTCGAGTCTTAGGCTACAAATGTCCGTCTATTTTTCAGAGATTTCTTGTTATTTTCTATTTTTCTAGATTTAGTCTATGTAACATTATCGTTTTATGTCTGTTTATGTATTTCATCGATATAGTTTACCTTTGATATTAATATGTGAAATCATAAATATTTATAGGAGAAAATCAGTGAAGGTCAATAATAGTGAGAATAATTGATGTTGAGCCTTCTCTTTATTGGCCTAACTATGTAGAAAATTATTGTCACTCCCATTGATTATGGTTGAGTTATATGAAATAAATTGTCAAAAAGATATTGGTTTGTGTCAAAATTTATATTGAATTATTTTGTTTTTGTTTCTTACTTTTGTAATAACAACATATTTTTATATTATAAAGTTTTATGGAAAAAGAAAAAATAGGTCACATCACTTGACAAGTCTATCATGAGGCACGTGCCACTACATTCTTGGGTCCTGAAATTTGCTGAAGATGGAAAGCAACTATTTCTCTTTGTATTAATTTTATTTAAATACTTTACTCTTTTGTAAATTAATTTATTTTATTATAATACAAATTGAACAAATTTTCGAAATAATAAGTACTATTATAAATTTTTTATTACAAGATTCTGTTCACACAAAAAGTCTTCGGTATCAAATCTCTTCACCGACAAATTAAGAACAAGTTTTGTAAATGAAATAACGAGATTTTAAGTATTTCACAGATCTTTAAATGATACTTGTCCGAATCTTAATGTCTGGAATAATTTATTATACTAAAGTGGACCATAAACTAAAGAATCTTGGACCGAATCATACTCTAATCATATGCAAGTTTCATCAAAAAGAGAAATATATAATGCAAACAAAATTTGCAATTGTTTTTCTTGTTTATATATTAATTTTTACATATTAAAATATAAAGTTGACAAAAAAAACTAATGTATAAAATGGACTTTAGTTTTTTTTGTCAATATTAAACCATAATTGACCGGTCTAGTAACCAAGTTCCTATAAACGACATAATTTGATTCATGGTTGTATAAATACGCCTAACTTTAGTTTAATATCAAAATAGAATAAATAGTATTTTCAAGCTTTTGACTATTTTTTTGGCAAGAAAATAATAAATAATACTTTTTTATTATAAAAATTTCTCCAAATTCTAGGAACTTTCAGCCCTCTGAAATGAAAGTCTCTCTTACCTTTTTTGTGGAACTCTTTTTAAAAATATTATTTTTTTTGTCAACAATTGGATCGACAAGGTCCGATTCATAGCTTAGCTCACGCCCTAAAATCCCTTTTAATTCTATTAGTGTAGTGGGGAGGAATCGAACCCCGATACTCTGAATCATTAGCTGGATCATCCTAACTATTAGACTGAGAGTAAATCAGTAAAAATCTTATTATTATTATTTAATATTTAATTATTATTTTTTATTGAGAAACTCTTACGAGAAATCCTATCGTAGATGGTCTTATTGATGCTTTATTATTTTATATAATCTCAATTGCTCGTTGTTGTTTTGTTCATATTCTTTTACTCCAACTCTTTTATCATAATAAAATCAATTTAAATAAATGAACTATGTAAGTCCACTAAATGTGAGCGTACTTGCACATCTCAGGATCGAATCATGTTGCTTGTATAATTTGGCTAATGGACCGGCTACTTGTGGTCCAATGTTAAAAAAAAAAAAAATCGAACCGGAATTACCAATCTCTTAATTTAATTCTAATTACTTTTGTTTTCCAAAATCCAAATAAGCTAACTTTCAATAAATCTCAGTCACCAATCTTTCATGCATCATCATCAACCACAAAGACATAGAAATCAACAATGCTTCATGTTGTTGGAAGCCTGGAACTGAAGAATCACAACAAGTTTCTATATTGTTCTTTCTAAATGTATTAATAAGAACTCGACTCTGCAACAAAACAGGATAAAGATACATCTATCAAACATTGTCTATTTGGCTCAACTAGAAATTATTTACAGTTGCTTACCGGCAATGCTTCTGTTGTAATTTTCTTGCATGATTGTGCTTGGTTCTATAATTTTTCTAACTTTCTTCTGCGTCTCTCGCCGTTTCTTCAACTTGGATAAACTATGTGAACCTTCCACTGAATCATTGATGAGGGAAACAACTTTCAATGGATGTAAAGATCGAAATCGATGAATGAAAACGGATAAAGAACTCATTCAGGTTTATACCTTGCCATTCCCATACAACTTTTTGTTCACCCTTGACAATTTTTGGATATCGATCTATACGTGAATCCTCTTGTATTAACTCCTCAACCTACAAATTAACCAAGAATATGAAGAACCATCTCAGGTAACAACGTTGGAATTGATTATAATAACATGATATCTGTCACAAATTGCTAGTCAAAGAATGAAGTTATATCAGGAAGCAGAGTTAGTTATTGATAGGCAGTACCAGAAACGGCATACCTTACTCCATAACAGAGGGTCTCTTCTTTCTCTAGGCAAAAGTAGATAATCACGTAACCAAGATGCGATAACCCAAGGCTCACATTTACTAGCGTCTGCAGAATTTGATGCTACTGCATTCTCTTCTAGAAAGTCACAGACCTAATGAAAATGAATCATTTCAGAACAAAATAGCATCGTGTATTGTATTATATAGACAAAGACAAGGATAATCGACAAATCAAGATGCTGAACGGATAAAAATGCGTACCTCTTCATATAGCTCCTGGACTCTATTTGAAATATATAGCTTACGCTGAATTTTCCTATACAATATTGTGCAGCCCACTAGCTGTACATCTCAACACTGTAAACAAGCTTGAAGATGTTGATCAAGTAAACTAAATCACTCAAAATTTGGCTTTTCCCAAGAGTAGAATACCATTGCACAGGTTGACGAGATAATTAAGATGTGCCTCAAAAGCCATTGATGAATGCGGCAAGTCAATGGTTTATAACTTTCTACTAGCGATTCAGGGCACTTCAACTCATTAATCCTTCAGTCAAATAAAAAGTAAGAATCTTCAGTCAAGAGTTAATCCTAACCACTAGTATTAGAGGGTGATGGAAATACTAACCCATTAGAGTTAGTCCTTCTCTCTAGAAGCTCGGTGATAGCTTCTACAGCTTTTCCTTTCACAAAATCATGAGCAGGCTCGTCTAAGTTATTCAATAAACCGTTGCTACGTAGATCATTCCAAATAGCATTCTCTGGAACCTAAAAGATCAATGAATCTAACTCACTGCAATGCTCATTCTTACCAGAATATGAAACAAGTAAATCAAAATACTTAATGTTGAAGATAAATCAAAAGCATACCCAAATATCTCCAGTACCATAACATTCATTATGAGCATATGCCTCACAAACTTTTCTCTCAAAATGCCCAACCTGATCAACAACACAAACAACTAACAAAAGTTAAGATCAAAAATCAAGAACAATTTTTAAAAAATTGATTATCTGAGTGCGATGATATATATAAATACCACTTTCTTGGTTGATTCATTGATTTCTCCATCTTCTACACATAGATTCTCTTGCTTTCTATATCCATGAATACATTGCAACTTCCCTTGGTAACATTCAGCATTAATTGGACATGGTTCACACAAATCTGAGACAATAGAATTGAGTTTTAAATTATTCACGGAATTACACAATTTTCATGACTGATTATGATCTTCGAGCTTACCCAAGTCTGAGTCGATGTAACCAACGTTACTGTCGCAGAAAGATTTAGGGTTTGAGCTCAGATACTTAGCGAAGAAGTGGCAGATAAAAGCCACCGCACAAGCCACAAGCAAAACCGTAAGGAGTCTCACGAATTCACTCTTGGAAGGGAAGAAGCTTTCAGGTGGCTCGAGTAATGATATGATCGGAGAAGGAGAAGATTTAGGGTTCCGTTTAGGGGTTCTGGTCTCCGATTTGGGTCGCTTCCTTGGTATCGAATCCATATGAGAATCTGAGAATAATTAAGGGTTTGAATGGATTGCAGAAAAAAAACAGATTATCTGCATTTTAGGGTCATCTGCATTAATGTCACAATTCATACATTTTTTTTGCAGTAGAAAAAATAATAAAATATTTGTATCTGTAAGCAGATCAAAAAATAGAAGAAAGAGAAGATATGTACTTTTTTCCTTGGTTCTCCCCATCTGCATTTCTTTTTTTTTTGGCAAAAAAGTGTCCAAATGTTTTTAATTTATTTGATTCATTACCCAATAAAAACACTCCATAAAACTTACCACTCATACTTTTTCTTGTGCTATCATTCATTATTTATTTATCTTCCTTATAATATATTTCATATATTATTAAACATAAAAAAATTTGATTACAGAAAAACTAAAAAGTTGTGTTAATAGTATTAGGAAATATATTATAAGGAAGATAAATAAATAAAAAATATCTTAATTAACAAAATATTAGAAATATATTAAAAATGTTGTTTTTACTATTAAACACAAAACTTTTAATCCTTAAATTAACGATATCTTCTATAAATATTCACCGAACCAAACCACCGAACCAAAAAATAAGAATATTTTTTAGGTTCTAAGTCACTAGACCCGAAAATCGATTCCACTCGACTTTTGATCCAATTTATTTAAGTTAAAATTATTCAAATACTCAAATATGCAAAAAATATCCTAAAATAACAAATGTACAAACAAAGAAAATTGTTGATGTTATANGATATGCAAAAAATATCCTAAAATAACAAATGTACAAACCAAGAAAATTGTTGATGTTATATAATTATATAATCGATTGTGTTTGCAATTT
>OVBA01003713.1:0-26560 GCA_900406435.1 Lepidium aucheri
ATGCTCCACTGAGCTCTTCAGGTACTTCGAATGATGAGATCAAGGATTTGATCTAGAAACTTGCAACTGAGCAGCAGAAGATCACGCGTGGGCTCAACACCAAAGTAGACAATGTATAACAATTTGAACAACACGTTTAAGTCAGTTTCTGTACATCTGAAGAGGCTGGATACTCAAGTAGCTCAAAGTGTTGAAGCTATGAGGAGACCTCAGGGAGCTCTACCTGGAAAAGTTGAGAAGAACCCAAAAAAATCATGCAATGTAGTGAAGTCTGATGTTGAGGATGGTACTACGTGTAAGGAAGGGAAGTACAGACCTCCAATCCCTTTTCCAAAGCTGACTAAGCTTGAAAATCAAGGAGAGTTCACTATCCCTTGCATCTTAGGAAAACTGATTTTTAGTGATGCACTTTGTGATTCATGTGCAAGTGTGAACATTATCTCCCTAGAGACGATGAAAAAGCTAGGGATCGATCTTATGCAGGAGCATAACTCGTCCATCTCTTTTGGAGATGTGACTTCTAAGAGCCCTATGGGAAGGTTAGTCGATTTTACTGTTCTGGTGGGAAATTGCAAAGTACCAACCAATTTCACTATGGTTGAGATGGCTAGAGGTGGAGCAGTGTTGATACTGTTGGAAAGGCCCGTCCTTAACACAATAGGAGCAAAAATCGATTTTCTTAACTAGAGGGTCGTTGGAAAACATTGACAAGGAAGTCTTCTACCCAATCAGAGCTTCTATTGAGAAGAAGGCAGCTTTCGGGTTTGAAAGTTCAGTGTCTACAAGTTAGGGTAGTAGTGAACTCGAGTATGAGTTGGATGAAGAGTATAATGTTTGGCGTGAGCTAGCAGAGGAGTCATCTAAGCAAGATGATACATGTATCTTTGATGATAAGTCTGATACATATGATGAGTTTGTTGTTCAAATCTTGTATCTTAAGGTTTTTTGCAGGAAAGCTTGGACTTGAGACTTCAGGACCATTTTCAATGAAAGAGATTTGCTCTGATGGAATTGTAGTGTTGTTGGATGCTACAAGAACTAAATTCCACATGAAGGATGAACAGCTGAGAAAATTCATCATCGGTGAAGAAATGACTAAGTGAGTGAACATTTCTCCCAAGAGTCAATCCGCCATCTAAGTGGCATGAAAGTCAAGTTAATGACTTTAAGCAAGCGTTGAGTGGGAGGCAACCCATTATTAGGTAATTTTTCTTTTTATAGCTTTTCGGTTTTTGGTTGATTTTTCTTTTTGGTTTGATTTATTTCAGGTGAAAATTTCATAAGAGGGCTATGATAGATCGATCGAGGCTAGGATCGATCGATCATGAGGCACAAATGACCATACGCTCAATTAGATAATCGATCCAGGGATGACTGATCGATCGATCACGGAGATGAGTAGATAGCACTTGATTCGAGGATTAATCTGCAGATACTTGATCGATCGATCGTGGATGCAAGGGACTATACGCTTGAGCGGGTGATCAATCTCTAGACTTTCGATCGATCGATTATGAATAACAAGCACCATACGCTCGATTCAATGATCGACCTCTTCAAGTGTGATCGATCGATTGTCGAAAAAGGAAATTTCTGAAGACGTCGTCGATTAATCGATTGCCGCCCCAATCGATCGATCGTCGAAACAGATAAGTTTTTTTAACTGAGAAAACGAGCATTGAGCAGAACAATTTTTTTTTTCATTCTTGCGATTTTTCGGCCAAAAATCTTCAAAGAGCTCATAACTTCTTCAATTCTTACTCGTTTTCTTCGATTTAAAAGCCTAATCCACTCGGAATTTTCTCCTATATCTGATTATTCTATTTGATTTTTCGATTGGCAATGGTATGGCTTCGAAATTGATGATTTTCAGTCCGCAAAACATGAAGTTTTTGGGAAGTTTTTGGGTTTTGATTTATTGATGTTTTAATGTGTAAATTCAATGTCTTGTCATTGTTCTATGGTGATTTCAAAACTATTTTGTCCAAAATTAGATTGATTTGTGCTTAGAAATCGATGTGCTAGGTTGAAGGTGAATTTTAGAAATTTGGAAATTTATGTTTGGAATTGAATATTGTGTGATTAATTGATGCATTGCTGGATGGTTGTTTTTGTTGTTGATTGGTTTAGAAATTGATTCACAATGTACTCTTCCAATTTTCCAAAATTTTTACATTCTCATACCCTTGTAGGAGAAACTGAATTTCCTACTTTTTCTCTTTTTTGTTTGTTTGCAGATAATGACCAAAACAAACCAACCAAGGGTTCCATCGAAGAAGGTCAGGAGGTAATCTAACCTCAAAGCATGGCAGAGTTCTGGTATGTCTGCTTCGGATATGAGGGCACTGCCACCATGGCCAAGGCTTGATAGTGAGCTTTTTGAAAAGAAATTGGGTAACAGGTCTAGTCCAATGCTGCTTAAGCAAGACAACGCTTACAAGAGGCGTAAGCTAGAGGATGGATGGAAACTGTTCCATGGGATATTTTATGATCAATTGCTTAGGAACAAGATGCAGCCCACTAAGTTACTTTGTCCGACCACGATGGACAAGTTAGGGATTGTGGAGGATGTTGCTGGGATGTTAGAGAGGTTAGGTCTGGGTACTTTTGGATGCACTGCTTACCTGCTATACCTAGAGCCAGTGAGCCAGTTTCTTGCTACATGCGATCTACACATGACTGTAGACCCCCATGCTTCAATATGGGCTGCATACCTCATGTTCATGTACAAGGGAGTGCTGTACACGATGACAATTCAGGAGATCTACAGGATTTATGGGTTCAGAGAGGACGGAGATGGACGGTTACCCTCCAGCAATAATGCACCAAATGATGCTCTATGGCATATACAAGCCGAGGGAGGCTTTCAGGGTAGAGACTCGGAGCTTACACATATCCAACACCCTGTAGTTCAGATTGTAGCCAAGCTATTGGGCTCCACAATATTGTGTAAGGAGATCAACCCAGCTGTGACGAAGCTTGAGCTTAAGCTCCTACACCATGCCATTGTTCCAGTCGTACCTGACCTCTACAATGATAGTCCAGCTCCTCGATACCAGCCTCTCAAGGTCAACTAGGGATTTGTTTTCACCAAGCTGCTTCCAAAGCATTATTTCAGAGGTTCACCAAGCACCCCGACATCAGAGATTGGTAGTCTTCTTACGCCTATTTTCAAGTTACATCGCCTGGATCTCAGTGCCACTCAGAGGATAGGTAGGATCAAGTATATGGATGACAGAGTTCTGACCAACTTTCGCTACTTCGCTGAGAAGACTAAGTGGGTGTACTATGCTCGAGATTGGCAATCTTGTTGGTGTAAGCTTCCAGCACCCAAGGTCACTTCTCTCACCTACCCAGAGAATGTCACATTCGAGCCTCACCTCACTCACCCAGAGATTTTTGAGATCGATACTGAGCCACAGCAGGCCCAACTGGACTTATCAAAGATGGGCTGCTGCAGCTTCTCCACCGCCACAGCCCAAACGTCGCTCAGACTCTTGAGCACATTATTCCAGAGTACAGTGAGGAGTTTATGTATCACTGTTCTCTGATGACTTCACCGATAGAGAGTACATGCATTGGCACTATGAAAACAAGAATATGAAGCACTTGAGGAGGAGACGGCTTTGGGATGCACTGAGGAAGATCCCTGTTGCATTATGTCTGAGCACACCTTCATATAATATACCCGAGAGCTGTACAAGAGCTGAGGCATCGAGACCTGATGTTGTTGGACAGTTTGCTGACGGATCAGAGGATGACAATGATCAGCTCTTAGACCATCGCCTACCGCGCCACCAACAGTCTCCAGGGGACCGTGAGAGTCAAAGTCCCTAGTAGATCTATGACACTTCTCACCTTTACCTTTATCTTTTTATTTTTGTTATGAACTTGATTTATTTTTATGCGTAAGTCATGCTTTCTTTAAGCTTATTTACACACCGGGACAGTGAGAAGTAAGTCCGGGGGAGGACATTTGTTGTGACTAATGCTTTTTCTCTTTTCTTTTTTCTTTTTAGCTTTAATCTTTCATGACATTTTCTGTTTACTTGCTGTCTTTTTGTGTTTAAAAATTGATTGTTTAGAACTACGATTTTTGAGGATTATTGCATATCATGAACTAAGTACCATCAATGTGTATTTTTCAGGAATCGATCGAATATTGGAAAACCCAGAGGCTTGACACTATCTCAGTACCACCATATCCATCTTGGTATTTGAAGGATCTCATACCGGCTTCACCCTTAACCTAACTTAATCTTCTTGTCGATGGGGCTGGTATACTTAGGATCGAGTCCTCTTCTCTGTGCAATGATAGATTTTCCTGCGTGAATGTGATTTCTCCTCTCTTAATCATTTCATGGTGTTTGTGCTTAATCTGAAGTAACTATTTGACAAAGTTGTGCATTGTGGTAAGCTAAGGGTAAAAGTTCTCCAATGATGCTGCTTGTGTCTATGTGATGATGGTAGCCTGAGATTAACTTCAATAATGGTACCGATTACATGAATACCTCTAGCTTACCAAAGGGAACTCCGATGAAGCTACTCTTGCTTACAACCATTGAGTTACCAAAGAAAGCAGCCGATAAAAAAATAAAATGATACCTTAGAAAAGTAGGGAAAAATCGGCTGCAATATGATGAAGTGGGAGGAAAAGAACCATAAAAAAGGTAGTCTTGAGATTGAAAAAGAACTCATGTGTCCTTTGATCGATGTTCCATTGGTGAAACCAAACTTAGACGCTTTAGGAAGTTGGTATGGTGAATTTGGATCACTTACTTGGGTAGTTGTCAAAGTCTGGGGGAAGTACAAGGTGGTCTCAATTCTGACAGGTAAGTATTGTATGGTTTACTATGGAATTGAAATGCAATGTTCTGATCAGGAATGAGTTTTTTTGAGTTGAATCTTTCTGATAGTCTTTTCTTTATTTGCTTGAAGACAAGCAAGAAGCTAAGTCTGGGGAAATTGATATACATCATTTTTATTGGTTTTAAGCTCATTATTTTGCATGTTTTCAGAATGATTGTCAGCATTTTAGAGTCTTTTCAGGTTGAAAATAGGTTTATTTCGGATTATACACGCAGAGCATAGCTCAAGACGAATCAGAGCAGTTTCTAGAATTTCAGCAGAAGATTGGTGATTGAGCGATCAACCTTTTAATCGATCGATCACTCTCCTCACTAAGAGCTACGCTCGACTCATCGATCAACCCATACTTCATGATCGATCGATCGATCAGGTTACCCACTGAAAGCTGCGCTCAATTCATCATGGACCAAGACTTTGAGAGACCAAGCATTCAACACAGATCAATTGATCAACCCCTTAATCGATCGATCTTCAACCATGCAAAGAATAAACCTAATTTTCCCTGTTTGCACCTGCGTTGACTTATAAAAGCTTATTTTTCACTTTTAGAAACTAACACAGAGTTTATTTTCGGCTGTGAGAGTATTTTGTAAGCAGGGAGAAGATTTCCTCCATACTTTTGAGAAGGTTTCTTAAACCATTTATTCAATTCAATTGCAATTTCATTTTCTTCTTCATTATGTCTTTAATTTCATCCTTAATCATGTCTGATTAGTACAACTATCAGGTTTAGGATTTTTAGAGATTTAGGAATCGATGATTGGTGATTTAATAGGATTCAATGAATAGAAATTCTCCATCTATGCTTGTGTATAATGCTTAGATTAGCTTGATCATCTAATCTATGATCTTAGGTTGTTTTATGTTCCAAAAGCTTGTTAAACTCCTGAATTAGTATCGATGAGCAATTGAACTTAATCAACTATAGTTGATTGTTAGGATTAATTGTGGATAATTGAACCAATTCGTTAAAGCCTTTTTGCAATCTGGAACCAACAATAGTTAGGATCTCTAGATTGTTAGATAGAGTAATAGATACCACGACAATGGATTTGTTAGAAATTCATGTTCAAGTCGAGAATTGTGCCTGATTGTTCCTGAATAATTAGCCTGATTGATTCTTATTTCTTGATGAATACCCGATGCCTTCTTTTATCATCATTGCAAACCGTTAAGTTGTTATATTTCCATTCCAATTATTTCTTGGTATAGTCTGAACTACAGTTGAGTAATTGAAAGTGCAAACTTGGTTATTCGTGGATTCGGTCCCTAAGTACTACTACTACATTGCTGTGCACTTGCAGTAGATTCATAGGGTAAAACTTTGTGACATCATGTTCCTGTATTATTTATTTATTAACGCATATATAACTTGATAAAATATATGTTAACACATATATTATACGCTAACAAGTCTATTACTTGTTAACAATTAATTATCTAATAAATATGTACTTGTTTGGCGTGTATGTATTGTTTGTTAACATATATATTACCAGACTATAATGTTAACATATTTTATTATCTGATAAACATACGTGATTAGTACATGAATTTTGTGTCAACATATATATTACTTTACTAACGCATAGTTACCGGTTGATACATTCTTATTTAATAATAAAAGTTTCATCCTTGGTAAAAATCTCAATTCATTTTCATTTTCTTCACAATCACAAAGATCGTTGATGAGTATAAAAAATAATCCAGAGAAATTGACAGAGAGGTAAAAGCATTTTGATCCATAAAATTTCAGCATGAGAGAGATGAGTTGGAGAGTAAGAAGAGAAGAAAAAGATCATGAGAGAATGGTAAGAGGAGAAAGAGAGCATGAGAGAAGCGTTCATATATAATCCAAAACTTAAAATCTAATCTAGATAATACATTAGAGAGAGAAGCATACTCATCCATACAATTTTAGGGTGAGAGAGAAGAGTTAGAAACGAAAGAGAGTGTGATAGAGAAGAGGAAGAGAAGAAAGAGGATGACAAAGAGGAAGAGAAGGAGAGAAAGAAAGAAATAGAGTAAGATGAGATAACAGAAACATAGGTTGTATAGGTAAAATGGTCATACTTTGCTTAGTTTTGGCTTGGATTTATAGGAGTGATAGTTAACTTGTTTTTGTTCTTGCTGTGTATATGAAGTATAAAGTATGGAGAACAAGCTCGATCCTGAGTTAGAGCCCAACAACCAAAGGCTTTAGGCAGCAAAATATATAACTAAAATTTGGGGCATCATTTGTTTGTTAGTTTTAAGTATTTTAATGGTTGAGCATCTTTAATTAGTAGTCTAGTATACAAGTTCAATGCCCTCCTTTTGTGTTTTAATATTTTAGTTTTTTTTTCAACTAAGAGAGAGATTATTGCCGACGACAGATAGTCCAGTGGTGTTGTCATTTTTCAAATCCTCAAGACACCAAAGATCGAACCCTCTACTTACAGTATAATGAGGAGAATTAAAAAGCCACTAGAGTAGTTGACAAAAAAAACATGAGAGATTATTCTTTTCTTTTGGTTAACCAGATACATTGTTCTATTATTTTTATTTAATCTGATTTCTTTTATTATGTTTATTTTTCCTTATTCATACATTTCCTTTATTATTAATTTGTCTTATATATATTATTTCTTTCTTCCATGTTAAGAAAAATTTTCTAGGCTAAGTTCTCCGTTCTGACATATTTCTCTTTCCATAACACTTTAAATCATAAAGCTGATATTCTCGCTCATCATGTTAAAAAGATCACTAATGGTTTAATGTTGTAATTATTGGTTTCTTCTCTTTTTGGGGCTTCTTATTAATATAATTGATGATGACAAAAAAATATATGTAACTAAAAATAATTTAATAATCGTTTTGGCTTCCATTTTTGTCCCATCACCATAATACCACAAAAACCTTCTTCAATCTTGTTGATTCTACATTCCATCTCCAACAACATATGTTAGCTTATATATGTTCCTTTTTAATTCCAATTTTTAATTAAAAATGAGCTTAAATGCTGCGAATCTTTTTTTTTTGTCAACATTGGATCGACAAAGCCCAATCTATAGTTTAGAGTCCACCCTTAAAATCCTTTTTTTAAGCTACCATAATGCAGCAGATAAAAATCGAACCCTGGTGCCAAGTCATTAGCTGGATCCATCCTAACCAGCAGACTGAAAGCAACTCAGCAATGCTGCAAATCTTAAATACGTAACTTTTCAAGTATTAATCTGGAATTCTACAAATCTACAAGTGTTAAACGTAACTAAAATAAATTTACTACACCAAATTGCTTAATTATTTTAACAATGTTGTTTAATAAATCGGTATCTATGGTTATTTCTCTGGTTCTTTATTCTAGTACTTAATTAAAACGAGTTGCAATAGAGTTTATTTATTTATGCTACATTTTTTATTCTTTTGTATGTATATATGATATCATTATAAATTCATACCTAAACAAACTTATTATTGTGGTAATAAGTAGTAAAGCAACATAAACCTTTTTATAGTTAAAATTTATAGAAAGCTTGTTGATAATTAAAATATCTGTAATAGATTTGAGGTTTTGAATGTGATAAAGTTATAACTTAGGAGTTATTTAAAATTATAGATAATTAAGTTTTATGTTGGTTACTGCTATCTAACAACTACTTTTTCTTTTTTTTAGTAGTCTTTGAATTTGGACAAATTCTCGTATACGTGAATTCTTGAACAGCGAACAACCAGAGCTACCTCCCTCGAATGAAATTTTATGGGATCCGCTGCAGAGATCCATCCCGAATCTGGCGTCTTTCTGTCCAGGTGCAGGATACGGAGCTGGAGCTTCTAACTATGATGAACGCGGGTTCGATTCCCGCTTTAGGCATTCATCATTCTAATTAAGAAAAAAAATAAGACATCAATAGTTTAAATTGCTTTAGGCATCAAATTATATCCGGCTATCACCGTAGAGAAGAACTTAAAAAAAAAAAGAATATTTAGGAAACTTTATGAGAACCTTTAGTAATATCGTCAAATTTTATTTGAAAAGGGAAATTACACATTGTATAAGGTAAACCTAAAAGTAACGCGCAATACAATTCACAATGAATTGGAAAAAGGAAATTACACATTGTAAGTCTCCTAGTAATAAATAGAGGAGAACCTCTAGCAAAAAGTTACGTGCAGTACAATTCATAATCCATTACATGATGCGACTTCAGGAGAAGCGGAAACACGATGCGACTTATGGAGTTTTTGGTGAAAGCGATTCGGATTCAGATGACTATAGCGGCGGTGGTTCGAGGAAGAGGCGTAGGGATCATGATGCGGGAAGGAAGGCCGACTTAACCAAGCCTGTCAATTTTGTCTCTACAGGTACGGTTATGCCTAATCAAGTGATTGATAAGGATTCTAGAGAACATAATTATGAGAAAGATAGTGATAAAATTGAATACGGTAACTTGATTGATGAGAATGGGGAAGTTAGAGGTGTGTTGGGTATTGGAAGCTCAGGTTTAGGGTTAGGGTTTAATGCAAATGGTTTTGACGATGATGATAATCTCTTACCGGGTGCATTGGGGAAGAAGATAGCTGATGGGGCAAAGATGAGAAGGAAGGCAAAGATGGAGAAGAGAGATCAAGAGGGTGATATAGGTAAGTTCGAGAAGTCTACTAAAGGAATAGGTATGAAGCTGCTCGAAAAGATGGGGTACAAGGGAGGTGGGCTTGGGAAGAATCAGCAAGGTATTGTGGCTCCAATTGAAGTCCAATTGAGGCCGAAGAATATGGGTATGGGGTATAATGATTTCAAGGAAGCAAAGTTGCCAATTATAAACAAGGTTGAGGAGAAGAAGACTATTTCGGTTAGTGTCAGTGAGAATGAACAGAGTCATGGTGATAAAGGAGGGAGAAATCTATGGAAAAAGAAGTTGTTGGAAAAGAAGCAAGAAGAGGGATCTAGTGGTGGGCAGGCCATTATTGATATGCCAGGACCACAAGTTCGGGTTGTGACAAATTTGGAAAATTTAGATGAAGAGGAGAAAGCAAGAGGAGCAGATGTTCCTATGCCAGAGTTACCACATAATTTGCTACTGACAGTTGATGTAGTCAAACATGAAATTCAGAAGATTGATAGAGACTTGAGGACCGAGAGAGAGTCAGCCTTGAGCTTGCAGCAGGTAAAGGTGATGCTTGTAAAGGAGGAAGGGCAACAGAAAAGACACTTTGACAACATGGAATACATCGCAGGTGAAATCAGTCGAATGGAGCTGAAGAATACGTCTGGGACATTGTCTCTGGATTCACTTGCTAATTGTTTCGAGGACCTGCAAACAAGCTATCCTGATGATTATAAGCTTTGTGACCTGTCAACCATTGCATGCTCATTGGCCTTGCCTCTATTTATCAGGATGTTTCAGGGTTGGGACCCTCTTAGGGATGCTGGGCATGGTCTCAAGGCTATATCTTCTTGGAGAAAGCTTTTGGAAGTGGAGGAAAATCAAAATTTCTGGGTAGTCTCAACGCCTTATAGCCACTAGTCTCAGAGGTAGTGTTACCAGCTGTGCGAATAGCAGGCATCAATACATGGGAACCCAGAGACCCTGAGCCGATGCTTAGATTTTTAGAGACCTGGGAAAATGTGCTGCCTTTGTCAGTCTTGCATACGATTTTGGACACAGTGGTATTGCCAAAATTGTCAACTGCTGTAGAATATTGGGACCCACGAAGGGAACTTGTTGCCATCCATGTTTGGGTACATCCTTGGTTGCCAATACTTGGTCAGAAGTTGGAGTTTCTGTATCAGATAATTCAGATGAAATTGAGTAATGTTCTTGATGCATGGCATCCTAGTGATCCATCTGCCTACACTATCCTTTCTCCGTGGAAGAGCGTTTTTGATGCTACAAGCTGGGAACAACTTATGCGTCGTTACATAGTTCCCAAACTTCAGCTGGATATGCAAGAGTTTCAGGTAAACCCGGCAAAGCAGAATTTAGACCGGTTTGAATGGGTTATGAAGTGGGCATCTGCAGTACCCATACATCTAATGGCTGATTTGATGGAGAGGTTCTTCTTTCCCAAATGGCTAGATGTGTTATACCATTGGTTGTGTTCTAAACCGAGATTTGAAGAGATACACGAATGGTATTATGGTTGGAAAGAGTTATTCCCGCAAGAGCTTTCAGCAAACGAGAGGATCCGAATCCAGTTAAAGCGTGGTTTAGATATGTTGATGGAAGCTGTTGAAGGAGTGAAAGTGTCTCAGCCAAGGGCAAGAGCACATGAGCGTAGACACTTGGAGCCACCTCAGGCCAAAGCTCAGATGGATAGCACTGAGGTGCTGAGCTTGAAAGAAGTGTTGGAAGTATTTGCACAAGAGAAGGAGTTTCTGTTCAAATCTAAAGCGAACAGAATGCACAATGGTCTTCAGATATATGGTTTTGGGAATGTGAGTGTGATTATAGACTCAGTTCACCAGAAGCTTTTGGCTCGGAAAGGTGGAGGTTGGTTTCTTGCAACTCCCGATGACTTATTGAGAATGCACAGCAATGCAAGTGTATCTGGAAAACGATAAATTACATTCAGATGTATAAAACCCGTAATTTTTACATTTTTTTTCTTTGTCTTAAATCTCATTTATTTGACTTCTTATTTAGATAACAACATTAAAATAAATTTAGTGAAGTTTGCACCTTTGTTTCTTTTTGGAGTAGGTAGAAAAAATGAATGTAGATAAACAACAGAGGATGTTTATCGAAACCTATAGTTCTGTTATTCATGTTTATACAGGTAGTTAAAACATGATATTACGTGAAGATGTTGTTTGTAATTGGCAACAGATAAATTCGAGATTGTTGAAATTTTCTGAAGCTAATGTGGTGAAGTGTCCTGAAATGTCCAAGGAGCAAAGAGGGGATATCTTATCAGAGGAGGATATGTCTTAGAACGCCTGGCTTCCGTAGATTGTGTGGCTTTGGACAAGGTATATTCATGTGTGCCTTCCAGGATCGTCTTCACCCATCTATGTATAGATGGAAAATTTTAAAACTGAAGAAATCAGCTTATTGTCTCCACTATTGGTATTATATGTCTAGACAGGCACTCTTATTGAAGGAAAACCAGTCGCATCTGGTGTTGCTTCTCTAAGATACAAAGAACAAGAAGCTCTTAAAATGGCTGCTGCAGTGGAGAAGACAGCAACACACCCAATAGCAAAGGCTATTGTAAACGAGGCTGGAGCGCTGAATCTGGAAACTCCAGGAAAATTAGTTGGACAATTAGTTGCAGTTGGTTCTCTTGAGTGGGTTTCTAAACGTTTCATCAGAAAGAACATCCCCTTGGATATTGTGAAGCTGGAAAAGATTAGAGTTTATTATTAATCTTCAATCCTCTGGACATCGTATTGCTATGGTAAGATCATCAACTATCTCGCAGAAATGGTTTTATCAACTTGTTCCCCATGAAGACTCAATGAAGTCAATCACTCTAGCTAGGTTCATAGTTATGCGAATCCTAGAAACTTACCATACCATATTCGTCGTACATGTATTTCTTTACCCAAAACAAATTGTGGATTGTTTCAAATCATTGGTGTGTTATACAACATGGATTTAGTTAGACTAACTTTTTCTGTGTTCTTCATAGGTTGGTGATGGCATAAACGATGCTCCCTCGTTGGCCCAAGCTGATGAAGGAATAGCTCTAACGATCGAAGCACAAGAAAACGCTGCATCAAATGCAGCATCACTCAGATTGTTCACAGTAACAACAACACAAGTATGACTTTTATGTTTGATTGACCAAATCGAATTTGCGTCATTCTGTTTATGCTCAGTTTGAGGATAAATATGAGAAGTGTCAATTTGCAAGCTAAAAATAACATGAGGAAAACAGCTCAAGAAGAGAGTCTTTATAGCTTAAGCACTCTCTTTGCTACTGTTTATATTAGCCATCTCCTTTTAAATATTTGTATAAAGAGCGCTTCTCCTTGGTGGTGGAACAAAGCGTTCTCAATTGGAGTTTACAAATTACATTATGCGGCCTATATAACATATACAAATATCAGTAATATATAAATATACTTTTGGTAGGATATATATTTTAAACTTTTTGAAAAATTTACCTTATTTTAAAAATTACATTCCATGGTTGGTCAAACATAAGGAAACCAGTGAAATATATATTCTTAAATTTGTAAGAGGTTTACCTAACTTAGATTTTACATTCTATGGTCCTTAGAACATAAAAAAACCAGTAGAATATAAATTTTAATATTGGTATATAATAGTAGAAATTCTATAATTATATTCTCATATTGGTAATTGATAGAAGAAGCTGCCAAACGTAATTTCTAAAATCTGTGAGAAATTCACTTAATTTAGAATTTATGTACTGCGACACTGAACATAGAGAAAATAGTATAATATAAGTTCTAATTTTGGTAGACTATAGAAGAAGGAATCGTAGAATGTATATTTTCAAATTTACAGAGAACATATAGAGTTTTAGTTTTTTTTTCTAAAAAAACCGTAAATAGTAACAGTTTAAGGATATTTTAATCATAATACCACAAATATATAAATGGAAAAATATATAAGATATGTATCATTTTTTCCAATTTCCCAAAATATTATAGTAAGATAAACTAATAACGTTAGCGAAGTTGGGAAATAAAGAAAAGAAAAGTTTTTGTCAGCCAACTCTAAATTTTACAAATTTATTAAGAATTTGTTTTTGGTTTTCTGCACAAAAACACTCAAGTGGTTTCAAAAAAATATCAAAGTCAAAAATGTGCAAAACAAATCATCAAAGTGACAACAATTTGTAAAAAAAAACTATCCAAGTAAAACATCTGAAAAAAAAACACTCATTAAAGTGACTATGAGTTGCAAGAATTCCCTCCAAATAACAATGTGGAAAAAACCATCAAAATCATTTGCAAAAAATCCATTCAAAAAGTATAGCTTAATATTATAAAGTTTAAAATACGTGGAAATTAATACTATGAAATCTAAATATTGAATATAACATTCACTTACAATATATATTATTTTACTTACCATTAATGAAGTTCTTTTTGCAATTTAACTCGTTATTTTTTTCCTTATTATTTTCACAAAAACTAATTACAACACTAAGCCATTAGCTGATTCTCTAATATTACGAGTGAGGACATTAACTTTATGGTGTAAAAATATCGAGATTACATAGAGAAAAAATGAATGAGAGTGCCCAAGTTTAAACCCTCTCGAATACTTAAATCTTTATTAATTTTTTTATTATGAAATTTGGATAAAATAGCTGAATTCGAACCCGATCTATACCCAGACTTATTTCATAGTATTAAATTTCAAACATTTTGTAGAATTAATTTTGGATTTTCTAGATTTATAGAGATTTCATAGTATTATATTTTAAACTTTATAAAATTATGTTTTTTTTTGTAAATTACTTTAATGGCTTTTTGGCAAAATATTATTTGGATGATATTTTTGCAACTCATACTCACTTTGATTGTTTTTTGAGAGTTTCATCAAAAATATCCTAATAGGTTTGAAAAATTATGAAAATACCCAGTTACTGTTTATCCTCATTAAAAATATCCTAGACGCACTAAACATGGACATATTTTATCATTTTTGGGTTCAAAAGACAGAATTGCCCCTTGATTTGGAGATAATGACACGGTGGACATAATGCGCGGATGTTTAGTCCATGTCCATGGTTTATCATGGACATATGAGACATATGTCCATGTCCATTAACATAAAATTGTATATATCCATGTAAAATTGGTTTATCGTGGACATATATAAGACATATGTCCATATCTATTTAAATATGAGACATATGTCCATGTCCATTTACATAAAATTGGTTTATCGTGGACATATGAGACATATGTCTATGTCCATTTAAGTACAAGACATATATCTATGTCTATTTACATAAAAGTGGTTTATCGTGGACATATAAGACATATGTCCATGTCCATTTAAGTATACGACATATGTCCATGTCTAGAACTTGAGAGGCAAAAAAGCAAAAAAATAAAGATGATTATGTCCATGTCCTTCACGTTCAGAGTATTTTTAATGAAGTGAGAAAATTAGGATATTTTTGATGATTTTGCAAAAGTTTAGGATATTTATCATAATTATTTCTTGATTTTTTAAACATGTTTTACTTGGATGTTTTTTTTGCAAATTATTGCCACTTTAATAATTTTTTTGCACACTTTTGACTTTGATGACTTTTTTTGCATATTGAGACCACTTAAGTGGTTTTCTTGGATTTTCTTCAAAATCAAATTATATGTATGATTTTAAAATAATATTATTTTATATGATTTTAAATCCAATTATTTTATATAAATTTATAAATCTTACATAAAATTTTAAATAAAATCTCTAATATCAATCGATAACCAGAAAATTACTAAGTCATGAACTTCTCTAAAGAGTCATTTCGGCTCTCGGTTGACAACTCAGAAAGATCCTTATTCGGCTGATCACAAAACGAGAAGAGTTGCAACTCGTTGTCAAAGAAGAAAAGAAGTTCTCCTAATTCGGATAAGGAGAACTTCCAAAAATCTAACAAGAATCTTTCCATTTTTCTGTAAATCTAGACAAATGTAATGTTTCCTATTTTTAAAGGATTGTAATCGCCTTTACGATCTATAAATAGAGGTGAAAACCTTTGAGAAAAAGATCTACTTTTTAGCACTTGAGAGTTTATAATAAGAACTCAACCCGATCACTTCTTACTCGAACAATCTCTTTGAATCTCTCCAAACCAAAGTTCAAGGATTCGCACCCATCTTTCCCTTACTTTAATCAGAGCTTGATTTAGAACTCTTTGTGCTAAATCCTGCTTGAACAATTGGCACCGTCTTTGCCGAATTTCTTAACGTAGGAGAACTAAGAGATCGACAAAAAGCAAGGATGTTGGGAATCGATACTGTCATACGTTCCCCAGAAAGGAGAACTCCTAATCCAACTCAGGAAGAAACAAATACGGCTCAGTATTTGCCTCTGAACTCTGTTCAGGCTCAGGAGAACCTCTGTGAGTCAACTCGGGAAGCCGTCGAGCTTCCAGGACCTCCGCAAGAGCTGCCATCACTCCAGGTGATGGTTCAGAACCTGCTAGCGATGCAGGAAGCACCATATAAGAGGAACACGAAACGTGTTGAGCATCTCGAAGCTAAAAACAAGCTTGACTGTGACAATTTGCAGCCCGCACAAAACAACTGTAGAAGCGACGACGTGATTGCTAGCGTGCAGAGGAATTTATTCGACCAGAATCCCAACCGCAAGAGTACCAAATCGCAGAACAAAGCCATATTCCAACTCAGCTCATCCCGACACGACCGATTACATAACAAATACTACAACCATATTCAGGATGATAGAAGAGATGAAATCGCAATTCTACCAGGCGACCAGCTCGACGCCAGAGATTGGGCGGATTTTAGCCCAAGCATAGAACTCGCCATTCTCTCCAAGAATGAGACGGATCATGGTAAACCAAGGGTCGAGACTACATTGCCCCTCTTACGATGGAACCATAGATCCACCAGAGTTCATGAGCGCATTCAATATCATGATAGGAGGTTCGAGTTACCACCCGGACCAAGAAGATGCGGCGTACTACCAAATCTTTGCCGAAGACTTGACTAGGGACCCACTACTGTGGTTCACCAAGTTGCCCACAAGGTCGATTGAAAGCTTCAACCAGGTAGCCGAACTGTTTATGAAACAATATGCTATATACGTCAACCACGACACTTCTACAGCCGGGCTGTGGTCCTTAAGAGAAGGAATCAATGAGACCTTGAAGTCATACATTGGGTTCTTCCGAAGGATAATGACCAAAGCTATGGTCAGCGACGGCATGGCTATTAAAGCACTAAGAACTAGGATGGTCAGTGACGAAACCCTCCGATGAGATCTTTTCGTAAACCAGCCAATTATAGTATCAGACACCTTAAGCAGAGCGGCAAGGCATGTGGAGTACATCAAGGAAAACCAAATCCTCGTGGCGACTCAGAAGGCCCAACGTGAATCTGGAGAGAAAGGACCAAAGGAGAGTACCAGGAGCCAACACAACACAATATTAGCAGAAAATATAACTCGGCGACAACATTCATATACGAAGATACAGACAACCCGGCTAGGAAAAAACCCTAGTACAACACTTACAACCGAGCAGAATACTACGCCTTCCATGAGAGGGCCGGCCATTTGAGCTCAAAATGTAAACACCTCCAAGAATTTCTCGCTGAAAGATACAACAAAGACAATTTAATTTCTCCGAGGAGGAGACTCAGCAATTCCGGTTGCAAAAATGAAACGAAGCCGAGCTACGAGAAGTGGCCAGTAAGTTGGCTGCCGAGAGCGACACCGCTAACGATGGATTTAAGCGTGAAAAGAATGGACCAGAAGTTTCCGAACAGGATGACGCACGAGTAAAGGTGGCTGTCATCATGGGAGGCCTCAAATCTTGTGATGAGACTATACGGTTCATCAAGAAATACGAGAGAAAGGTTATAAGTGAAGTCAGCACTAAGAACTCGTCTCTGTCAGAAACATTTACACCAGCCAACTTGGAGATCTTGTTCTATCTGGATGATCTTGAAGGAGTAAGTTTCCCGCAAAATGACCCGCTAGTTGTCAAGTTCTGAGTTGCTAATATTGTCATCTCTTGGATACTTATCGACATCGAAAGTTCAGTCGACCTGATCTTCAAACAGACTTTGCACAGAATGGCACTCCCAGATTTTAGAATCAAGTCGATCGATAGAACCCTTATTGCATTTGATGGCAGTTCTATACATGCCATAGGAACAATCAAGTTGTCAATTCGGGCAGCCAGAATCACAAGATGGATCAAGTTGTTGGTGGTCGACAAGCCACCCATTTACAAGATGATCTTGGGAACACCTTGGATCCATGCAATGAAGGCGGTTCTGTCGAGCTACCATCAATGTGTAAAGATCCTAACTGATAAAGGAACTTGTACTCTACGAGGTGATCAGAAGATGTCAAAAACCTGCTTTGTTGCTGAGTTGAAACTACGCAACTAGTCTTGTATGATCACAGTGACGATCAGTAACACGGCCAGTTTAGAGCCTCTTGCTCCCGAGAAACTAGACAAATCGACAATTGAACTCATCAACATTGATTTATCCAACTCTGCGAAGTGCGTCAGTATTAGAGTTAACTTAGACAAATCGATTTGAGAAAGGTTGATCACATTTCTCGAACAAAATGTCACATAATTTGCATGGACAACAAAGGATATGCTTGGAATCGATCCAAGGATAGCAAGTAATAGATTGAACATCGATCCGACGTATAAGCTGATAAAGCAGATTAGGTGAAAGTTTGGGCCTGAAAGGACAGAAGCCCTAATCGAAGAAATCAAGAAGCTTATCGATGCGGGGTCAATTGTCGAAGTACAATATCCCGAATGGCTGCCAACCCAGTCCTAGAACCAAAGAAGAATGGCAAATGGTGAGTCTAAATAGACTTCATCGACCTGAACAAAGCATGTCTAAAAGACAACTTTTCTTTGCTGGATATCGATCGGATTATAGAAGCAATTGTAGGAAACAAACTACTCTTGTTCATGGACGCATTCTCAGGCTACAACCAAATCAGGATGCACCAAAACAACATGGAGAAAACCTCGTTCATAACCGAATGAGGAACATATTGTTATAAGGTCATGCCCTTCACCCTTAAGAATGCGGGATATACTTATCAGCGACTCGATAACAAGATGTTCACGAAGCAACTCGGCCAATGGAAGTTTACATTGACGACATGCTGGTTAAATCCTTGAAAGCTGAAGATCAAGTCGATCACTTGGCTCTCTGTTTCAAGATATTGAACGAGTATCAGATGAAACTGAACCCGACTAAGTGCACATGCGAAGGAGAAGTCTAGAGGCTGACAGGACGAATTGGAGCAGTAAATCATTTCATCACCCAATCAACAGACAAGTGTATTCCTTTCTATCAACTCTCGCAAGGAAACAAGAACTTTGAATGGGATGACAAATGTGAAAGCGCCTTTTTCGAGTTGAATGTGTACCTGTAATCTCCACCGGTTTTATCAAAACCTGAAGATAGAGAACCACTTTACTTATACATTACGGTATCTTCGTCAGTGTTAAGCAGCGTACTCGTATGAGAAGATAGAGGGGTTCAATATCCGATCTTATACACAAGCAAGTCTCTTGATGGCAATCACATTATCTGACCATAGAGAAACTCGCTTAGGCAGTAGTAACTTCAACAAGGAAGCAATGACCATACGTTCAGTCACATACGATTATTGTGCTCACCAATCACCCGTTGTGAATAATCTTGCACAGCCCAAATCAGTCGGGAAGGTTAACCAAGTGGGAAATAAAACTCAGCAAGTACGACGTAGAATTCAAAGGAAGAACTAGTGCCAAGTCACAAATTCTGGTAAATTTTCTGATCGAACTCTCCCCCAAGTTGGAGCAATTAAAAGCGGACGAGACTTCTCAAGTCTGAAAACTCTATGTAGACAGATCGTCTTCACAGCACGGATCCGGAGTCAGAATTCAACTGGAAATTCCAACAGGTGAAGTACTAGAACAATCATTCCAACTGGCCTTCCCAGCCTCAAACAACGAGGCCGAGTACGAGCCGTTCATTGCAGGAATTCGACTTGCAAAAGAAGTTCGAGCTTCTCAAGTCGAATGCTATTGTGACTCTCAATAGTCATCAATCAAGTTAATAGTGGCTACGACACAAAGAATGACCGGATGGAGGCATACTTGAAGGTCGTAAAGGAGTTATCAAAAGACTTGAAGGTCAAGGTCATTAAGATTTCCCAAACAGATAATACTTAGGCTGATGCATTGACAGTAGTGGCTTTCACTATGGATCTCGTTCAAAGACGAATCATCCCAGTGGAAAGCATTGACCAGCCAAGTATTCAACTTCCGAAAGGAGACTTTATCGTCTCTATAATCATGGACTCGGGTGAAGATCCCGATATGGAGATTGATGACCTCTCTCAAACCAGAGAAAAACCGATCGACTAGAGAGATGAGATACTTGCGTATATAGTCGATGGTGAAACTCCAGAAGATCGATGGAAAGCTCGAAGGCTCAAAGCCAAGTGCGATTTCTATGCAAAAATTGATGGCAAACTCTACCGCTGAAGTTTGAACGGAACATTGCTTATATGTATCCATGGAGACGAGATGAGAAAAGTGATGCGCAAAATGCATGAAAGAGCTGGAGGAAATCATACCGATGGATGGTCACTTATGCATTAGATCCAGACTCTTGGGTACTACTGGCCGACTATGGCTAAAGATTGTCAAGACTATGTGGCTAAGTGTGATAAGTGCCAGCGTCACAGATATATAATACACGCTCCTACTGAAGAACTGACCTCGTCCATCATACCTTCTCTGTTAATGCATTGGGCAATGGACATAGTAGGACACCATCATCTCGGTAAATAAGGTTCATGCTAGTTATGACCGACTACTTCTCTAAATGGGTTGAAGCCGAGGCTAATTCTTAGATAAAGGATAAAGACGTAGTCAAGTTTATTTGGAAGAATCATCACAGACAACAATTTTTAATTTATCTTAGCAAAGTTCATTAACTTCTGTGCAAGATGGAATATTCGAGTCAGTCATTCTACGCCTAGAAACCCACACGGTAACGGGCAAGCGGAGTCCACAAATAAGCATATTTTGGATGGACTAAAAAAATGACTTGAAGAGAAGAAAGGCCGTTGGGCGGACGAGTTGGATGCAGTACTTTGGTCACATCATACAACTCTAAGACAATAAATTGGCTGTACTCCCTTCTCTTTATCTCATGGAATGGAAGCGCTCGCCCCTACAAAAGCCACCATTCCTACTTTGCGCAGAATCCATTCTCCCACCAACAATGAGTCAAACGACCAAGCTATGGAAACTAGCATCGACAACTTGGAAGAACAAAGAGACGACGTTTTGCTCTGAATATAAAACTATCAGCAACAAGCCTCGAAGTATTATAATAAGAAAGTGCAAGGGGGCCTCTTTGCAGAGGGAGACCTTGTGTTGCAAAAAGTATTCAAAAATACGACATAGTTAAAAGCTGGAAAACTTAGCGCTAATTCGGAAGGACCCTATATAGTTTGTAAAGTCGTGAAACCGGGTGTGTATGAAATCACAACAATGGAACGAGACATGGTTCCATGAAGCTGGAATTCCATCAACTTGAAGCGATACTACTACTGCCCGTCTAGTCTATTAATCATATAATGAGAACTACGTTTTGGCTTGATCCCATTAGGGGTACGTAGGCAGCCTTCGGGTACAGCTATAACTATATAAAGAATTTATAAGTTTCCTACTCGGGTAGAAGAAAAAAAAGAGAGAGAAGAAATATTAATGCATATTTCCAAGTACTATTTGTTCTAACTTTCACATCAAAAAGCCGAGTCTTAAAATCTCACCGAGTAAATCGTGAAATTTTTTTTGCAAAAGACGAGTCTTAAAATTTCACACATTTAAACCAAGTCTTAAAATCTCGCACATCTGAGTCTTAAAATCTTGCCAAATGAAGCTTGAAAACTTTCTACATAACTAAGCCGAGTCTTAAAACCTTGTGCATCTATAACCGAGTCTTCAAATCTCGACAATGGCCGGGATCCTACTCCCTAAGTCGAGTCTTAAAATCTCGCCGGGTCTCAAAATTCTGCTCACCATTGTCGGGTCTTAAAACTCTTGCACGATTTGAAGCCGTGTCTAAATATTGCCGAGTCAAGTATAATCCTTGTAACGATGAAGCCGAGTCTTAAAATCTTGTTGGGTCTAAAAATCCTGCCCGCTATAGCCGAGTCTTGAAACCTCGCACAAATTTAAGCCGAGTCATAATTTTGCTGAGTCTGAAATCTTGCTCAAACTTAGCCGAGTCATTAAACCTGGCCGAGACAGAATTCTCGTTAACAATAGAACCAAGTTTAAACCCCTCCTAAGCCAAAACTGAGTTCTAGCAAAAACAAAAACTTATTTCGTTCCTAAGGCCTAGTTCTAAACTTCGCTGGGCAGAAATCGCTAAGAGTCGAATTTAACAAAGAATAATAAGTAAAAATATATATAATAATAACCGCATGTTATACATTAAAAAAAGAGAAGTCTTAACAAATATCCAAGTAAATAGGGATAAAACACTTTAGAAAAAAGAGGCAGAGCAAGGAGTTAATCTTCAATCTCGATCCGCTTATTTTCCGTACATTTCTTGCCATCTAAACCAGACCTCGCATCAGCAACCTTTGGCAAAACAATATCAACAATTAAGCCATATTCCTCGAGACCATGTGCTAGGACCAAAACGAGTTCAAAATCTCGTATACTAACCTTGGGACAGTCTATAATTCTAGAGGCAGCAACCTTGTTTGGGTCAGGAATGCTAGAGCACTCCTTAGAGCTACAGCGGCTTCACCCAGCTTGGAAGGTTCCCCAACGTCCAAAGAAAGAATAGTTAAGTCGTCAGGAAGCAACTTTACAATGAATTCTTTGTCAACGACCGTTTTGGTATCTCGGAGTTGGTCAGTACCGAGTTTGATAACGGAGGATTCAAGGGGCATCTTTTTCTTGAGAAGGGTCTCAACCATGTTATTATACCCAAGCCACTGAGCATACGCGAGACGAGGCTGGATATTGGCTTTGAGAGCCTTGAATTTGACAGAAATTCATTCAAAGCGACCAGACAAGCAACCTGCCAGAATCGCTTTAACCACTGCCGTTTGAAACAATCAAGGCACGTGAGAACAAAAGTAAGACATACCACTAAAAGCATCCAAATAAAGTTGCAAATACAAGATGACGGAGTTAGCTTTTTCAGTTGCTTCAAGAGAATGGCGCCGACTTTCTGTGGAAAATTCCAAACCTTCTTGAGGAGCCGATATCTCTTCGTCACTTTGAGAGATTTCTCCTGCTCCACATGCCACTTGGCACTAGCCACAGTAAGTTTAGCCTGAGTCTTCTAAAGAAGCCTTGGCTTTGATCGCCTCAAGATGCGATTTGCTCGCCAGATCAGCCATCTCAATTGCTTTATGAGAATTTACAGCCTCAACTGCTAGAGACTTCTCTCAATTAAGGAAGGCGCCATAAGATGGGCAACGAACAACAAGAAGCAATAACGTTGGAATAAGGGAAGAAAAAAAAATGAATGGAGCAACAAGGCTAGAGAGAAACTAACCATAAACAGTGCTTGAGCTACCCCAATGTACTCCTCTAGATCAAGCATGTCGGTTGGAGGAGGGAGGAGCTCAGTCGGGTTCCTAAGAAAGCGCATCAACTCGGTGCTTTATGGTCTGGAGTTTGTAATCGGCGGAGACTCTTTGAAACCATAGTCAAAGCTGAAGTAGCTAACAACTTTGACATTTTTGCTCGAAGAAACCTCAATCAGAGAAGCGGACTCCTTGTCTTTTTGTGTTGCTCTCATCATAGTATCGAGAGCATCAGCGTGACCCAACATCATCGTACAACGTCTAATGACCTCGTCGGTTAAACGGCTTGCAAAAGAGAGTGCGATGAGTTTACCTAATTTGGCGGAGTCACACATAGATTTTTTTCTTGAGCCTTTTTTTCTGAAGAACCAGAGGCCAGAGAAGGAGAACTAGTTCCGGTAATAGGAACGTCCCTCAGTTTGATAAGAGTTTTAGTTTTTTTTTCTTAGAAGATGGGGAACACTTGGAACCCTCCTCAATCGTCTACTCTGAGACAATCTCGGTAGCAGATGCTAGAAGAGAAGCTTCAATGGTAGAAGCTGGTAAAGTAACTTTGGCTACAGGAACCGAAGGAATAACAACTGGGCATCCCAACTCGGCCTAGAAGTCTGATTAGTTTGGAGGCGAGCAGCCCCCATGACATCGCTTGTAGGGGGAATAGGATCCCCCTCAGCAAGTGGCCCAGTCTCGGCGGGTTCAGATCCGCCTCATCAAACAAAGCATCAAGCCCGTCCATGACACTGGGCATCTCAAAATCTTCAACACCCATCTCAGTTTGAAGAATTCTTCCAAAAGAAAAGGAGATAACAATGAGACTCTGAAGAACATCATCATTTAGCAAAATCAAAGACTATCTTTTGAGTAACAAGAAGAGACTCTCTCGAGCAAACTGGCCAGTAATCTCTTCCAATTCATTCAAGGAACTCCGCAAAGCCGAGCAAAAAGTTCATCGTGATTGGAGGCTAAGGGGTGATTAGAAGAAGGTAACACAACAAAAGATACATGAAAACAATAAGTATACGAGTTGAAAACTCAAAAGAGAGAAGTACCAAGAAATGCCTGGGATCTACCAGGTTTCTTCTTCCTAGCAATTCCAAAGTGCACGTTGACATTAGCAACAAGGTTTGCATTACAATAGACAAAAAGTATTGATTCTTCCAATTCAAGATCTTGAAAGGAATGCCATCTAAAAATTGATACCCTGCTGTTGCCTTTACAAAGAAAGCCCCTTTAGGAGCGGTGGATTGGCAAAAATTTGAGATGTCCTCGAAGAAGCATCCATGAACCCAAACCCTCGACTCGGCTCCGAGAATTAATGCGCCCAGGATGTTCATAATCCCAGCAAGCCCGAGTTGACACAGCGCGATGTTCTGAGTATCACAGTACTCGGAGAGGAGATTGGGAATAGAAAGTCACATCATTGCTTCCATGAACCACCAGTCGTAGGCAGTAATGAAACCATCTAGAGGGTCCATGGTCTCTCGTGAGGTCCGAGAATATGGAGGTCAACATTCCTCATCGCCAGACATAATTCAATAACCTATCTAGTTTCGCTTGAATAATCACAGAAGGACTAACATCAAGACTATTAACCCATCTATCTCTCTAATGATTAGGCGGGATAGACGAGATAGAGACAATACAAGGAGGAACTCCCGAGCTATCACCTCGCACCTGAATAACGATGTCCACACTAGAAACCGCTGAACACCGCTCAGCGTTGCTACCCCTAGCAAGGAAATCAGCTTCGGCGTAGTTGACCCCTCTAGATGACGAGGAAGTAACAGTTTGAGAACTTTTGGATGCCGACTCAGAACTCGATTCTAATCTATTTCTCCCATTGTGATGGGACAAACTTAAAAAATATATAATAAAGATGTCTTGGCACAAGAAGAGAGAGAAAGGGTGTAGAAAGAGAAGTTACCTTTGCAACTCGGATGAAGGTAAAAAGAATGAAGAAACCAAAGGGGGTATTTATACAAATTTACCAAAAACCAAATTATCACACAATGATGACCTACTAGTAGCCTGTTAAACTTGCCTACTCGACCAATGGATGTATGACACATGGACCGAATATTTCAGAAGCAGGTAACTTACCAACTCGGAAATTCGATACAATTTTCTGAGTCTAGGGGGAAAATTGTTGGAGGTAGATCCAAGATCCTACTTCGGTCCACAAGAACAATCGATAACTAGAAACTCACTAAGTCATGAACTCAGATAAAGAGTCATCCCAGATCTCGGTTGAAAACTCGGAAAGATCCCTATTCAGCTGATCATGGAACGAGAAGAGTTGCAGCTCCTTGTTAAAGGAAAAAGGAAGTTTTCCTTATTCGTATGTAATCTTTCCATTTTTTTGCGAATCTAAACAAATGTAATCTTTCCTATTTTCAAGGGATTGTAACCGCCTCTATGATCTATAAATAGAGGTGTAAACCCTTGAGAAAATGATGCACTTTTTTAACACTTGAGAGTTTATAGTAAGAATTCAACCCGATCACTTCTTACTCAAACAATCTCTTTGAATCTCTTCAAACCAAGTTCAAGGATCCACATTCATTTTTTCTTTACTTTAGTCAAAGCTTGATTTAGAACTCTTTGTGCTAAATCCAGCTCGAACAACCACTAAGCCATTAACTGAGTCTTTAATATTACGAGTGAAAGCATCAAATTTATGGTGTAGAAATATTGGGATTACATAGAGGAAACATGAATGAGAGTGCCCAAGTTTAAACCATCCGGAACACTTAAATCTTTATTAATTTTAATTTTTTATAAAATTTGGATAAAAATAACTGAATTCGAATCTAACCTATACCTGAACTTATTTCATAGTATTAATTTTTACAAATTTTATAGTATTAATTATGAAATTTCTAGATTTATAAAGATTTCATAGTATTATATTTTAGACTTTATAAAATTAATTTAGATATTTATAATTGGGTATTTTTTTTTAATTACCTTAATGCTTTTTTGATGGTTTGATGGTTTTTTTACGCATGTTTTTTTTCAAAAGCTTTCATTGAATTGGAAACTTAACTCTCATAGAGATGATTACAAAAGCCTCAAAAAGGTTGAGAATTGGTTCCACAAAAGATTGAGAAAGTTCAGAAAGCCTTATTTAACATCACACTACAGAACATAAAACAAACGATAAACCAACTAGGGGGCTTGAGGTTGAAAATTCCTTTTCAGAGACTCTTGGTTCCTTTTCCTTGATTCAACCGCTTCCTTGAGTCTTACATCGCTTCAGGGGTCTTTCCTCCATTGTACCTGTAGACTAGGAGGGTTGATTGTTCTTATCCTCATCTTGGGGAATTATTGGAGTGTTGACATCAGACATGAATATGTCATTGGAGTTGAGAACATCTTCCACTGTTATTTCCACATCCATTTCCGAGTTGTAGTCTTTGATTGTATTCCCAAATTCTGCATCC
>OVBA01003714.1:0-26560 GCA_900406435.1 Lepidium aucheri
GGTATTTATAGGGTCATTTGCATAACCCTAATGGTCAAACCAACCTAAGTTTGTCAACTAGATATCTTGCCCTCGGAGTCCTTGCACGAGCTTGGGTACCGAGGAGTGGTTCTGGTCTTCGCCCTCGGGAGTTGAGGTCGAGTGAATACTCTGAGTGTAATGGATTTGTCTTTCCTCGCAGCAGATAGGTTAAGGCTGGTGACCGAGGTATCTTTTCCTGAGCGTTCTGAGCAGTCCTCGCCTTGCGATCCACGAGGCAGTGATCCGACTTTGCATGACTTCTTTTGCCTAGCAGCTGACCCAATTATCCTTAGCTCCATTTTCAGATCCTTTTTTCTCCTTTACCTAGAATAAAATCCAAACTCCAAATGCAAATGCAAAGAAAGCAAAACAAACCTAAAAGACCTAAGTAATCGGAAAATCTATCTAAACGGATGCAAAATTACCTAAAACAACACTCTAAAACCATCAAAAATCACACACATCATGGAGCAACTTGGAAGGAAGCGTAAACCCGTAACCTTTTATGTTTGTGTAAGCCAACTTCGGAAAAGCCAAAAGGGCACAATAAAAGAAAAAAGAAAAAAGACAAAAAAAAGGAAAAAGAAAAAAATGAATAATCGGGCAGCAAAATTTTAATGAGAGGGAACTATTTAAGTCAAAAAATGATCATGCTAAGCTTAGGGAAGTCGAAACATGTACTTGTTGATCTCTAGTCTCTTTTGAGGACCGCACCAAAAAAAAAGGAATTAGACTTGTATCAGTAGAGACCAACTTAGGTGATATGAATCCATAGGTTGAATGCTATGTTTAAGGAGGATTACATTGCGGTTTCCAAATGATAGAGCCCATGTGTGGATTACGGTTTTGTTTAAGCAAGTTGTTCGTTAGACAGGATGTTCCTATTTTGTGCGCAGCGTTTCCACCTTAGGTCATTGCACTTGCTTGAGGCCAAGCAAGATCTAAGTTTGGGGGAGCTGATGTGTGTAATTTTTGATGGTTTTAGAGGCTTGTTTTAGGTAGTTTTGCATCCGTCTAAATAGATTTTCCGTTTACTTAGGTCTTTTTAGGTTTGTTGCTTTCCTTGCATTTGCATTTGGAGTTTAGAGTTTTATCTAGGAAAAGGAGCAAAAAGGATCTAAAACTGGAGCTAAGGACAATTAGATCAGCTGCTAGGCGAAAAAGAACGTGCAAACTTGGATTGCTACCTCGTGGATCGTAGGGCGAGGGCTGCTTGGAATGCTCAGGAAAAGATGCCTCAATCACCAGCATCAACCTATCTCCCGCGAGGGAAGATAAATCTATTATACTTGGACCATCAACTCATTCTCAACCCCCGAGGACAAACACAAGAACCACTCGTCGATGCCCAAGCTTGCGCAAGGACTTCGAGGGCAAGATTCATAGTTGACTGATTTAGGTCGGTTTGAATATTAGGGTTATGCAAATAACCCTATAAATACCCTCTAATCACACTTTTATCTCTTTTATGTGATGTTTAGCTGAAAAGCTCTCTTTATTTTTATTGTTGTTTCCTTTATACTTGTTTAAGGTACTCTTTATGATTATGCTTTTAAGTAAATGAATTAAGTTTGATCTTTATCATTACTTTCTGCAATTTCATTTTAAATTTCTTTATGTTTATGCAATCTAGATCTACCCTACTCCTCCGCACTCAATCCGTGAGGCACGAGTAGATACATGTGGATCTCGAGGATAGGGCGATCGGAGGTGAAACAATTGATTCCCTTGCCGTTCTAGCCATGATCTGAACTCCGATCTCTTCTTACATGGCTAAGCTTAATGCTGATCTCTCCCTGATCAAGAGAGATCTGATTTGGGCCGTGACCTAAGGTTAGTGCCGATGGAATCAGAGACCAAGTGCCATGTGAGTGATGGCTTGATCCGCCGAAGAGAGATCTAGCATGTGGGTCGGCTGTTAGATGAGTTGGGCTTACCTTAATGCTTCTGGTTTGGTTTGATCGCGGCTAGAGCCATAATGGATCATCCGATCCGGTTAGGGGTCTTCACCGTGAGAACGGGTTGATCTAGCCTTGTCCCGGTCTAGGGATCACTAAAAAGAGTTTGGCGAGTTAGGATCGGCGAGTTTATCGCCGATCAACCTCCCTATCCTTTAGATCTATGCCCTTAATCTTATTTCTATCTTATTGCAATTGTTGTGCTGTATTTTTAAGTCATTTATCTGTTTTGATCATTTAAATTTTGTTCTTATTTTGTCTTCTAGTGTAATTTGTCTTATTGTCTAGTTTGTAAGCTCATCTTAATATCATAGCCTATCATAGTGACAGAATGGTAGGTTGCTTTAACTAAGATCTAGTAGTAGATAAGTTGTTTACAAGCATCTCTGAGTATTTGGTTCGACAATTCCCAATTACTTACCACCATGCTCAATTTATTTGATCTTAGGACTGAAAAAGCCTTTTATCACTTACATTCTTTGATTGTTTCCGATCGCCATACTCGCTTTTTACGTCACTTTTAGCGCTCTTTATGGAAATCACTGGGGACTTCTTTGGATATGAGTACTGCTTATCATCCTTAGACAGACGGACAAACTGAGGTCACCAACTGGTCCTTAGGTAACATTTTGCGTTGTGCTTTTGGCGAGAATATTCGTTCATGGGAAACAAAGTTGCCTCAGGTTAAATTCGCACAAATCACGCCACAAACTGAAGTTTGGGGTATTGCCCCTTTCAAGTTGTTTTCGACATTATTCCTCATGGAACATTGGGTTTAGTATGCCCTCATGAGGAAGCGATTAATTTCATCGAGTCTTTGCAAGCGGTTTACACTAAGGCTGTTCAGAATCTTGACAATTCTTTTGCTATGTATTAAGCGCACGTTGACAAGCATCAGCGAGAACTCCTTTTTGCACGGAGAGATTCAGTTTGGGTTTTTCTTACTAAGGATAGGTTTCCTTCACACGAATACAACTAGCTTAAGTCTCGGAAGATCGGACCAGTACGAGTTCTTGACCGTATCAACGCTAACGCATATATAGTGGAGTTGCCCGATCACATTCACACGTCTAATGTCTTTAACGTCAAACATTTACGTCCTTACGTTGCAGATGATGAAGACCAAGATTCAGGGACGAATCTTTTCGTACCCCTGGAGACCTGATGCAACATCTCTATTATTTCCTTTTATTTAATTATTATAATTCTTGTTAGCTAAGTTTTATGGATATTTCTTATCTTTAGTTTTTAGGGTTTTCTATTTTCAAAATAAGTCTCTTTTATATAAGTTGATGAAAAGTTGTAATTCAGATTCAGACTTTGATTATTATTTATTAAGAATACTTTTGAGCTTCCTTTTCCTTCAGGTTCCTAGAGAATCTATACTCGAATACATCATAAGATAAGCTTCAATGGATACCGAAAGAACAAAGTTCCAATCCTGTTTCTGAGGAGTAGGAGGCAAGTAAGAAGAAAGAGTCTCATTATAAAGTTTAGTATAATAAGGTGTCCAATGCTGAAGTAGGAAGTACCATGGGTTTGGGTGAATCATTTGTGACTCCATGCAAACACAGAAGAAGCAACTTAGGAGACTATCAAATTCAAGGACAGATTTTGAGTGGATCCAGATCAGACGGAAGCTCTGAAAAGAGATGAAAAGAGCTAAGATGAGTTATGATGATAAAACTATTAATCACTCTTCTGTGTTTGATGGACTCGGTTCCAAAGATTTGGGTGAAAGGAGAGTTGGAGGTAGTGATATGAGGTCTCGATCTGGGCAGGAGATTGAAGCACAAAACCATTTTGTCACTCTGACAGCTCCTGGAAATGGCAATAAGGACCACCGAGGGTTGATGTCACATTTCAACCCTTCGCAAGACAAATGAGGATTTTTTGTTACAACTGTCAAGGGATAGGGAATACCCTGACAGTTTGACACCTACGAGAAATTCGTGGTCGGTATTCTCCCAAGGTTATATTCCTCAGTGAGACCAAAAATAAGCGTATGTATTTGGAAAATGTAATAGGTCATTTTAGGTTATGATACCTACATACGGTTGAACCTGAGGGTAAAAGTGGGGTGTGGCTTTATTTTGGAAAAATGATGTTGATGCTATAATTTTATCATCTAATAAAAAATTTATTGATTCTAAAATATCGTGGCAAAGAATTTTTGTTTTCTTTACACGAATTCATGGTGACCCTGTTAAATAAAAGCTATAGAAGTTTGAGAACATCTTTCTAGAGTGGGAGTCAGTAGGAATGGCCCGTGGATGATGGCAAATGATTTTAATGAGATTATAGATCATTTGAGAAATTAGGAGGTGTTCCCAAAGCCTTGGCTGAGGGTATGGAATTTTGTCAAATGCTGCGAACATGTGGTGGATGGGATATTACACATGAAAGATTCCAATATTCTTTGTATGGAGTTCGAAATGGAGAGCTAGTTCAATGTACATTGGATCGGGTGATTGCTAATCAAGAATTGATGGAGTTCTTCTTGGATGAAAATGCGAGTTATCTTTAGAAATCTTACTCAGATCACAGCCTTATTCTCTCTGATTTTGTGGACAAGAAACATTCTAGAAAGGTCATGTTTTTCTTTGATCAAAAATGGCTGGAAAAAGAGGGATTTAAAGATGTTGCAATCAGTGCTTGGAGACAAAAAGAAAGCGGGAATAAATGTGTCATAGGGGAGAAGACCAGAGCGACAAGAAAAGCTATATCTTTGTGGAAAAGACATGAAAATGCCAATTCGGCAAAGAAGATATTAGATTGACCTTCAAAACAAGATCCATCGAGCTACAAGAAGCACTCCATTTGATCACCATCTTCTCATATCACTTAGAATGGAGTTACATAATGAAATTAAAAATGAGGAGATCTTTTGGAAGCAAAAGAGAAAGTTAACAGGGTTGAAAAAGGGGACATCAATACTCTTTTTTTTCTCACGCATCAACTAAGAACCATCGATCTAGTAACAAAATAAAGAAGTTGGTTGATGATAATGGTTTAAAACACTAGTTCGATATGGGTATGTGAAGAATGGCAGAGGCGTATTTCAAGCTATTTTTCTGCTATGAAGATGTGGATATGAGATTGAAGACATGGATGGTTTTCAAAGACATTAGCGCCAGATTTACTAGACCATCTGATGGCACCAACTAGAGCAAACAAAGTCAAAAATGCAGTCTTTGGTGTTAATCCAAGTAAGAGCCCGACACTTGATGGGTTTATGAGTTTGTTTTACGATAACTTTTGTTCTGGTCTTCTGGTGTACTGGAGGAAGAGATGAATGAGACCAATACTTGCCTTATACCGAAGAAAAGAAATGCAGATAAAATGGTGGACTTCTGTCCTAGAAGTCTTACCAATGTGGAATACAAAATGATTGCTAAGCTGTTAGCTAATCGAATGAAGAAGATCATGCCTCATATAATATATGAAACTCAAGCTGCGTTTGTTGGAGGAAGATTGATCACATATAATATCCTCATTGCTCAAGAATTAATGCATGCTCTAAACACCAACAAGAGATGTGCTGAAAAATTCATTGCGATAAAGACAGACATTTCAAAGCTTATGATAGGGTTAAATGGGTGTTTCTTGAAAAAGCAATAAGGATTTGTAGCTTACCTGATAAGTGAATCAGACTGATTTTGAGTTTTGTAACTTCTGTGAATTATAAAGTACTTATTAATGGCAAACCATTTGGATGTTTATGTCCATCAAAAGGGTTAAGACAAGCGGATTCCATGTCTCCCTATGTGTATGTGATTTGCATTGAATTTTATTTCTTTGGTTAAACAGGCTAAAAGATGTGGTTTAATTTGAAGACTGAAGATCGCAAACTATTCTTCAGCCATAACCCATCTGTTTTTTGCTGACGATAGCATGTTCTATTATCAAGCTAAAGAGTCGGAAATCAGCCAGCTTATACGCATAATTGAAGAGTACAGCCTTGCATCTAGCCAGGGAGTTAATTATAGTTAATCCAGCATTTTCTTTAGTCAAAGAATCCTGGAGTTGAGATGTCAAAAGATCTTTCAAGCGACTGGTATTGAGCGGGAACGGGGAAAAGTTTTTATCTTGGGTTGCCAGAGATCTTGAAGGGATCAAAGGTTTCAATTTTGGCTTATCTTTAGGACAAACTAGAAAGAAAAATTGTTGTACAGCAGTCTAAGTTTTTATCTCTGGGAGGAAAGAAATGCTTACTGAAAGTTGTGGCTTTTGCTATACCAACTTATACAATGAAATGCTTGAAATTTCCTAAAAATGTGTACCAATAGCTCGCTACCACATTGTCAAAATTTTGGTGGAGAAATAAGGATGAGTCTAAGAGCATTCATAATAGAAGTTGGGATAAATTAAGCAGGCCAAAATCTATTGGTGGAATTGGATTTAAAGATCGGAATGGTTTTAACATCGCCCTCCTTGGGAAATAACTAGGGAGAATGCTTTCAAATCCAGATTCCTTGGTAACTAAAGTGTTTAATGGAAGGTACTTCTTGAATACAAATGTCCTCCATGCTGGTGCGAGTTCAAAGCCTTCCTACATTTGGAGAGTTTTAGATCATCACAGAAGCTATTGTTGGCTGGATTAAGAGCTGTGATTGGGAATGGGAATGTCAAATGGATATGGAAGGACCATTGGGTAGGGCAAAAACTAGCTAGGAGTCTAATAGCTCTTATGAATGCAAATCCGAATCCTATTTTTGTGCTGTTTGAGAATGCTACCGTTGTTGAGCTTACTATGGCTGAAGGAAGAGAATTGAATAGGAAGCTTTTATTAATGATAATGTCAGCTGATGATTGGAGAAATATTGAACGGATTAGTTTAGGAGGAGGACTGTCGGTGGATAGATTTACTTGAGATTACAACACAACTAGAAATGACACCTTAAAATCAAGAAATTAGGTGTATATGAATGTTATAAAAGAGTGCATATCCACTTCATCAATCTCACAACCTAGTCTTATCCTTTATTTCAGGAAATTTTGGCAAATTGATACACCATCAAAGATCAGACATTTTCTTTGGCGTTGTATAAGTAATTATCTGGGTGTGGGAGAAACATATGGCTAAGGAGGGTATTTGTCCACCTTGTGTAATTGAGAAGAAATCGGTTAACCATTTTCTCGTTTAGTATGGGATGTATCCCCTGTTCCTTCTTTCTATGATATTTCTTTAGAGAGTTCCGTGTTTATGAATTTCTTGAATGCTTTCAAAATTGGAAAATTTTCCCTAGAACTTGTAGGAACTGTGAAGTATGTACCTTGAGTTTTGTGGAGATCGTAGAAAGCTTGCAATAACTTCTTGTTTAAAGGTACTAATACTACTTCCACTTTGTTAGTCCAAAAAGCTACCTTGGACACCGATGAATGAAACCAAAATGGTCAGAATCAGCCGGGTCAAGCTTCAACTCCTATGGATCATGTGGTTATGAGGAAATGGAAACCTCCTCCTGCGAATCAATTAAAGTGTAATGTGGATGGAATTTAGCAAATGAATGCATCTTCAGCTGGAATAGTTTGGGTCTTAAGAAATTAGGTTGGTGATGTCCAATGGTTAGGTGCTAAAGCGATTAGAACACCTCTTTTGAGTGGATTTTCAGAAGTTGAAGTTTTCTATTGGGCTGTGCTTATGGTGAGGAATCTGCAGTACAAATAATGTTATATTTGAAACTGATTCAAAAGAGGTGGTGGAGGCCATGCCATCGGTTGAGTTATGGCTTTGTCTTGGTCCAATGCTTCAGGATATTAAAACCTTGATGGATGAGACCGAGAGTGTTCAACTTCAATTTCGAAAAAGAGAGAAGAATATGGTAGCTGATAGAATAGAAGAGAGGCTATAACCTTTAGATTTTATGACCCTAGACTTTATTCTATCACTCGAAATTGGATTAATAATTTTGTTGTAAGAGATAAAAAAAGTATTAATCTTGTTGGTTGAACCAAAAATTTATGTTGAGCCACCAAAAAAAAGGAAACTGTTCAGTTCAATTGGTACTGTTGTTCCGGAAATAAATTACCGAGCATGACATGTAACTTAACAAATTTGTATGTACTAGTACAATTATTTGGATTAAATCTGATATAGTGCATTTTATTAATATGAATCTTTGATATTCAATATAGTAAAAAATAAAGGGTTACAGAGTAGTAGTTGTCCTAGTAAAGCTGCCTGCCAAATCTACAATTATAGTAATCTGTGTTCAAATCTACACACTACACAAAATAAACAAATTAATTAACAGAAAACAAAAAATGGGGCCAAAACATTACAATCCATATCAATGATTATTCTTCTAAAATGTTAAATAGAACTAATGAATTGAAAACATAAAATATTATTTATAAGATATCATTTATTATAAAAGAAAAATAAAACTGAAAATTCGAAAACACACAACATAATAACTAAAAAATTTTTTTAGACCAATTATTAAAGTATATGCAATATATCTAATAAATAAATGATTCTTCATGATCTGTCATCTGTTTGAGGGTGATTGACTTATGAGATGTTCTCTGTCAAGAAGAAGCTTCTTAAGCTTACGAAATTTGAAGTTTTTGTAGACATAAGGCTCAAAAATTAGGAACATTATCGTCGCCGGTAAGAAGCTCCTAAAAGTGCGAAAATGTGATCAAGATTAGATTCCACAAAAACAGGCCATCTCGTGTTCTC
Source organism: Lepidium aucheri (assembly GCA_900406435.1). Classification (NCBI taxonomy): domain Eukaryota; kingdom Viridiplantae; phylum Streptophyta; class Magnoliopsida; order Brassicales; family Brassicaceae; genus Lepidium; species Lepidium aucheri. Next base: position 8,668 of record OVBA01003714.1, read on the forward strand.
TTTACCCATCGTCGTTATGTGCTTCACACTCTTAAACTTTCCATTGCTCATCCTCTGCCGAAAATCACATTTTCAACAACAAATTAACCTAAAAATAAACTTATATGGAGCTTCTTTGAAAACCATGGCTCATGTTTTCTCAAGATTGTCTCTTAGTTTCAATAAGTTACTTACCAAGAATCGTCTCCGATGATTACAATGATCCCTGATGTGGTACACTTGGCGTTAACTCAATGGTTATCTTTAAAAGCTTGTCATCCTAAAACTTCATTAGCAACTAGAAATGTGATTCGGTTGACATAAATATGGTCTTGAGCTCCGACGACCAAATCAGGATCTTGACACGGCGAATAGTAATTGATCTTCATTAGATACTCCATCATTTCGCCACATAGACCTTCTTTCATAGCCTCACGCCGTAACCTAGCCCTTCTGATAACCATTCCATTACTCTCTATGATAACTTCATTATGTACTTGTGTATTCCTCATTCACATTTCTGTCAATTAAAAGATTCGATTGTAAGATTTATTTTAGTCAATCCATGACCAAACCCAATCTATTACTTAAACCTTTAACAACATTATGGGCAGCTATGCAGTTTTCTAGTGCTGTAGAAAAACAACAAACATACCATTTAGTCATATACAATTATGAAATTAAAAGAAATAATTATTAAAATAATTTACAATTATACCTAAATGACTCAAATAGTCTATAATTATACATAAATAACTCAAATAATCTCCAAAAAGTTGGATAAAAAAAGGTGTGGGAAAAGTCGCAAAAAAATTGACCTGTCCACTTATTTACGTTTGTACCATTAAAAAAAACTGAAAAGTCCACTTGTCCACTTCTTCTTCTTTGCATTTGTCTTCTTTTCTTCTCTACTTCTCGCGTAATCTTCTTGTTCTTCTTCTTCCTCTTCGCGCATGTTGTCTTATTCTTCTTCGTCTTCAAATTCCGTTCCTCACCAATTTCATCTTTTTTTCAAATTTTTGTGCTTTGTTCGACATATTCAAGGTAATGTAGTGTATCTTTTCTATTTCGAACTCTAATTTTAGAGGTTTACGGTTTTAGTTCTTCGTCCGATTTATTTTTTTAGGGTTTAAGACATGCATTTTGATTTTTTGGGTTTAGTACGTGTGCTTTGCGTAGATTTTGGTTAATTTTCTAGGGTTGGTTGATTATGGTAGATTTAGGTTGATTTTCTAGGATTGGTTGATTTTATGGGTTTTAGTGTTCATTTTGTTTGGTTTTGGTCGTGTTTTTATTGGGTCTAGACTCGATTTTCTGGGTTTACTCTCGATTCTTAGTTTGGTAAATCGGTTTTTCTGGGTAGAGTTACGTAGAGCTAGTTGAAAGTGTGGTAGAGTTTGGGTAGAGGTTGGATAGACTTTGGTAGAGTTAGTCATAGTGTGGTAGAGTTTGGGTAGACTTTGGTAGAGCTAGTCATAGCGTGGTAGAGTTTGGGTAGACGTTGGTCGACTTTGGTAGAGCTAGTCATAGCGTGGTAGAGTTTGGGTAGACGTTGGTAGACTTTGGTAAGGCTAGTGATAGTGTGGTAGAGTTTGGGTAGACTTTGGTAGACATTGGTAGAGCTTTGGTGGACTTTGGTAGAGTTTTGGTAGACTTTAGTAGTGCTTTGGTAGAGTTTGGTAGAGCTATGGTGGAGCTAATTTATAGTGTGGTAGAGGTTGGTAGAGCTATGGTGGAGCTATTTATGAAATTTTTATTGTTTATTTTTACAGGCACACATATATGGAGGGAGAGCAGAAGTACCAAAAAAGGGTCCTGTCTTCAGGATTCCGTAGCAACAAGAGTATAAACCACTACTGCACATTGAAGAAAATGACTTCAATGAGGGATTAATTTGGCACTGATGCTTACGAGGACATTGAAAGAACTCTCAACTGGGTATTATTCTGAAGTTTGCCCGCTCAAGGTTCTTATGGGCAAGAAAATATGTGCAACACCTACTGGGGAATATGCTTGACACACCAAAGGTGAATGAGCTGTGGGTGTTGGCCGATAGCCAACCAATCAAATTTTCTTTGAATAAGTTTCAGCATATCACGCAGCTGCAGTGTGGGTTGTCTGATCCTAATGATGCGGGTTTAGTGGTTGGGGATTTGTTGGCTGACATGGGTTTAGTCCACGGTGATGGTATAAAGTGGGCGGAGCTTGAAGGGGTGTTAAAGGTATGCAAGGATTGGGATTTTCCTAAGAGGAAGATGGTGGGGTTGCTGGTGGTTTTGTATGTCGGTGTTTTTGGTTGCACACCAATAGTAGGATCCTAGTTTATCATGCCAAATTGGTGATGGATTTGGATAGGTTTGAGTGGCATCCATGGGGTAGAGTAGCCTTTGAGGCACTCCTCAAATCGGTCTCTCAAGCATCACGGTCTGCTTCTATGTTGAATTTGCACGGCTTCGTGCATGTGCTTCTCATATGGGCATTCGAGTATATCCCACAACTAGGAATAATGTGTGGAGGTAAAGGAGAAGGCCTGATTCCACTAATGTAATGGGCATCGCGCACTTGCTGTGGAGTAGATATGGAGGATGTATTCAAAGCTGATAAGATTGCATCCGGTAAAGACAAGGTAAGATTCCTGATCTTCGGTATGACAAGGTAGACTTTGGTAAAGCTTGGTAGATCTTTGGTGGAACTTGGTAGATCTTGGGTAGAGTTTGGTAGATCTTTGGTATAGTTTAGTAGATCTTTGGTGGAGCTTGGTAGATCTTTGGTATAGTTTGGTAGATCTTTGGTGGAGCTTGGTAGATCTTTGGTAGAGTTTGGTTGACTTTGGTAGAGCTATTAGTTGACGTGTGGTAGAGCTATAGTAGACTTTAGTTGACGTCTGGTAGATCTTGTTGGAGTAGGCTTGTTGTGTGGTGGAGATATGGTAGAGCTATGGTAGACTTTGGTAGAGCTTAGTAGATCTTTGTTGGAGCTTGTTAGATCTTTGGTATAGTTTGGTAGATCTTTGGTGGAGCTTGGTAGATCTTTGGTAGAGCTCGGTTGATCTTTGGTGGAGCTTGGTTGATCTTTGGTAGAGTTTGGTTAACTTAGTATTTATTCCATGTCTGACTTTTTTTGCTCTTTTCTAGGTTCATGTGGTGCACTTATTTGATAAGCCTTACGATGATATATATCCAGAGTGGCCTGAAAATGTCCGGGATCCCAAAGTTGACAAATTGATCCTAGATATTCTTGATGGGTGTTTAGATGATACGTTTTGGGGTATCCCGACTATCCTGGCTTCTACAAAGAGGAAGGCCGATGTGTCCTCACGTGAACTCTGAAGTGCAAAGAAGGCAAAGTCGAAGGTGGCAGAGAAGCCAGAGAAGAAGAGATATGTTGAGAAGAAGAAGATTCACGATAGTCCAAAGGCAAAAGAGACTCCAAAGGAGAAGGAGTTACAGCCTGATATGACTTTGGCTTAATTTAGGACTAGGGAAAAAGGAGAAAAAGAAAGGTTGGAGAAAAAATGAAAGAAGGAGCACAACGACCGAATTGATTATCTTCATGCATAAGGATCATTTGAATAAATTTGGAATACATTTTATTTTTTTTATTGACAAGTACTCGTAGGCCAAAAAACAATTGGAGAAGAAGGATATGGTGTTAGAAATGCTGCAGTCTATGAAGAAGGCTTTTGATGTGATGGTATTCAATCAAGTTAACCTCTCAAATACCGTCAAGTTGCAGTCCAAACGACTGGAGGAGAAAAGAGTAGACAAGGCGATTACGGATAAGCGGCTGCGTAGGCTTGAGATAGCCATGGAACAGCAGAACTAGATCAATCTTTGCCTCCTTAAGGCAGTGGAGGGTAAACAATCAGAGGTGGTGATGTTCTTGGAAGAGCCTAAGAAGTCTGATCCTGTGGATGAAGGTGAGACTACTAAAAGTAAGGCACGAGAAGAAGGTGTTGCTGCCTCATCTGAGAAGAATTTGGTACGTAAGAGTCTACTTGATATTGAGTGAACAGTATCAAATATCCATTTATGTTGTATGAACTATATATGTGTGGTGGAGACTGTACTCTCTATTGATAATGTGATATACACATGAATAATGTTTACTTTATTATCTTTGGTGTATTGCGTTTGACTGTAAATATGAATTGAAGTAAAATATGCTAGAGATTGGTGGAGTTATTGGTTCTAACTCTATTACGTTTTCTTTCCAAAAGGAAAGAATATCTGAGGAGCAAGCAACCTCACAACCTTTGTCCATCTCAGAAAATGTAGAGGTTAGTTTGGTAACTCTATGGTAGATCTTTAGTAGAATTTAGTAGATCTTTGGTAGAGTTTGGTAGAGTTTGATAGATCGTTGGTAGATCTTTGGTAGAGTTTGGTTGAACTTTTGGTATGGTAGAGTTTGGTAGATCTTTGGTAGATTTAGGTAGATCTTTGGTAGAGTTAGGTTGACTTACTATTTAATGTGCTTTGTTTTTCAGAACGTACAGATCTCTGAAAAGCAGCAAGGCTCACAACCCTCCCCATCATTAAGACCCTCTGAAAACGTAGAGGTTAGTTTCATTGTTCTATGGTAGAGTTTGGTTGATTTATATTATCGTCTAGTAGATCTTTGGTAGAGTTTTGTTGACTTACTATTTAACGTGCTTTGTTTTTCAGAACAATAGATCTCTGAGAAGTAGCAAGGCTCACCAACCTCCCCATCATTGAAACCCTCTGAAAACGTAGAGGTTAGTTTTGTTGTTCTATGGTAGAGTTTGGTTGATTTATATTATCGTCTAGTAGATCTTTGGTTGACTTACTATTTAACGCAATTTGTATTACAAAAGAACAAATCTCTGAGAAGCAGCACGAGCCACAATCTTCCTCATCATTGAGACCCTCTAAAAAAGTAGAGGTTAATTTGGTTGATCTTAAATATTTGGTAGAGCTTTGGTGGAGCTTTGAAAACTAACAATATTACTTGTTGTTTTATTCCATAAGGAACGGATAGCTAAGCAGCACCAAACCCCATAAACTCTATCCCCAGCACTACAACGTCCTTATAATCTTGAGGTAGTTTTGTAGTTCAGAAATCCTCGTTCGAAGGAAGTTCTATTATGAGACGCATCATAACAGATGACATAGTTCCACTTAACTTATACAATCCATTCGGACCAATACATTGTTCCAAAGTGAATTGACTTTGTCTCCTTGTCAGACGCGAATTGTAAGGATCTGATATTCTCTGTGCAACGATTCTAATGTATATGGTGTTTGATAATTTTTATGGTTTATAGGGATAACTCGGTCGGCAACATCAGTCCGTTAGCTGAGTTCTATCTCTAGTTGCTGATGCTCAGACGTTTATGGCCAGAAGATACGTACGGATGGTTCACAGATCTGGTAAGTTCCTTGAATTTTGCTTATCTTACTTGGTTGACTTTGGTTGTGCTAATATTATGTTACCTTGTTTTGCAGCACATGAGTAGCTTTGGTTGAATTTTGCAGAATCCATCTCCATATAAAAGTGATAGGATAATATTTATTGATCCTGGACTATGTTGGTTGTGGTGTACAAAGTACGACACCTTCACGGTAAACCCCCAGAAGTATTTGTTTGATGACTCTTTTCGTGAAATGTTTTCTGGGAGACAACGCATATGGTGTCAAACAAGGAAGCACTGGTTTCAGGGTGTTGACACACTGTACATTGCTCATAACATCAAAAACGTCCATTAGGTTGTGGTTGTCATTGATTTGGTTAAGGAGACAATGAGCATATACAATCCCGCCTTCTCAGCTGTGGCGTATCAAGTAGTGATAGACTCATCTAGGTACTCTTTATCTAGAACTGAATGGTAGAGTTTGGTAGATCTTTGGTAGAGCTTGGAAGACGTTTGGTACAGTTTTGTAGACCTTTGGTAGAGTTTGGTAGATCTTTGGTAGAGTTTGCTAGATCTGTGGTACACTTAGGTTGATCTGGTTTCTCTTCGATAGAGCTTGGTTGATCTTTGATAGAGCTTGGTAGAGTTAAATTGATCTTAGGTAGAGCTTGGTTTCTCTTTGGTAGAGCTCGGTTGATCTTTGATAGAGCTTGGTTGATCTTAGGTAGAGCTTGGTTTCTATTTGGTGGAGGTTGGTTGATCTTGGTAGAGCTTGGTTAATCTTTGGTTGAGCTTTGTTGAACTAACTTATGAACGTGATTACCTTTTTTCTGCAAACAGGCCGTACGCGAGGATGATTCCATATCTTCATAGGACCATGCTATCAAAGGATATGCAGAAACAGGTGAAAACGAAGGCTTACACTATATATAGGGTGAAAATGACCTTGGTGAACCACCAATCAGGTAACTATGGTATGTACACACTAAAGTTTATTGAGTGTTTAGCCCTTGGACGCGGATTTTAGGAAATACAAGATGATGGCGTCCCTTTTATGCGGTTGAAATTCAGCATTGAAGTTATGGATGAGCTTCCAATACCAGAGATAATTAACTCCTCATGTCTGCTTCCTCATGTGGAAAACATTGATAAGGCGGTATTATTTACAGTGTTGCAGAGGTTGCTTACGGAGTGGTAGATCATGGTTGTTCTTTGGTAGATTTTGGTAGACTCACCATTTTTTGGTAGATCTTGGTAGAGTTTGTGTAAACTTTTACAAAACTCTCTTTTGTTAACAAATACTCTCAAAGGACTATAATTTTTTGACGTAGAAGATGGTCATATGAGAGTATATCAGTAGCTTTCATTTTGTAATGGACGGAATTTGGTAATAAATTAACTTAACAAAAGATTGTCTTCTTCATAACAAATTGAATAGATATTAGTAGAGTTGACCTTACACATAACTTGGATTACACATAACATTGGTAGACACATAATAGAGTTTGGTAGAATTACAAATAACATGGATTCCATAAAAATACATAATAGAGTTTGGTAAACACATAGTAGAGTTTGGTAGAGATACACATAACATGGACACATAATAAACACATAATAGAGTTTGGTTAACTTAGTTCAAGATTGGACGTCTGCTCTACATGTTCGAGCATTATGTCCCACACCTTTACATCGCGAACAAGTCGTCACTTTTCTTGGGCGCTTTGCCTCTAATGAGCACTTAAATCAAACTTTCAACCGTGATTTCTTTGGTCTACCATGTTGGTTACGTACAACAGGAGATAAACAAACTTTACGAGCCACCTCTTCAGGTATTGGAAGAGCTGCATCTCTTGGCATCACATTTGGCATACACATGATACAAGTAACTCGTATAATAGTAAAGATTTGTGAGCTCGATCTTCGAACGCTTCCATACTTCTGCTACGGCTAAGGCGTGTACACAAGGTATTTCATCCACGTCAAACCTGTTGCAAGAACATGGTTTCTCCATCAAATTAAAAAATTGTGAGGAGCCCGAGCTCGTGGCAACCGCTTGATGCTCATCAATGTTTTGCACATTGTATTTTGTGGATTCGAGGAGTCTATTCTGCATGGTGAAAAAAAAATAGTATGTCAACCAAACTCTACCAAAACTCTATTAGACTCCAGCAAAGTCTACCAAAACTCTACCAAAACTCCACCAATCTCTACCAAAACTCTACCTAACTCTACCAAACTCCACCATACTCCACCATTCTCTACCACAACTCTACCTAACTCTACCAAACTCTACCAAAACTCTACCAAAACTCTATTAAACTCCAGCAAAGTCTACCAAAACTCTATCAAAACTCCACCGTTCTCTACCAAAGCTCTACCTAACTCTACCAAACTCTACCAAAACTCTATCAAGACGTACCTTGAGAAGTTTTTACAGCTGCCTTTGCCCTCCTCTTTGCGAACCACCTTGTTAACATTGCCCTAATGGCATCTATAAGCTGCACAATAGGAAAAGTTTGCGCTTCAGCTAACGCAGGATTGATAGATTCTGCTATGTTTGATATCATGAAGTTGTATCTATTCCCAGGGATATGTGCACGACTCCACAAATGTACATCAGCCCTAAGAAAATACTCATATAGCCTTCGATCTAGTCTCTCTATTTGGCAGAAGATTGCATTAAACTTGTCATGCCTATATGCAGTAGCAGCCTTCTTGAACAGCTTAAAGGACTCTCCTCCTTTGAAATTGGACAAAATATTTTTGTATAGATGGTAAGTGCAAATCCCACGAGCGGCAAGCGGATACACGTTTGTTATTGCTTTGGCTATTGATCTATGCCTATCTGAAATGATGGCCAACTCTTCATCATCAGGAATGACACGGTTGAGTTGTCTAAAAAACCATTCCCAAGATTCATCATTTTTGATATCAACAACAGCAAATGCCATAGGAAAAATGTTGAAATTCCCGTCTTGCATTGTTGCCGTTAGAAGAGTCCCTTTGTATTTTCCTTGTAAAAATGTTCCATCCACAACAACAATCTTTCTCATATATGGAAATCCTCTGATGCTTGCATCGAATGGAAGGAATATAAACTTGAACCTATCATCTCCATCTTGTTCCAGCTTGATAAGTGTTCCTGGATTTGCTCGTCTAATCATATACAAATACGAGGGAAGTTCTTTAAAACTATTCCCTGAAGTTCTTGTAGCTAGAGCCCGAGCTTCCTTTAAAGTACGATGTGCCTTCCAGTATTTTATCTGTACAAAGTTCAAATAAAGAGGCAAAGTTATAACTCAATCAAACGTAACTAAGCTCTACTAACGTATGGTAGACTTTGGTAGACTCATGGTAGACTCTGGTGGAGTTTAGTAGAGCAAGGCTGACCGTTAGTAAAGTCTACCGGACAGTGGACAAGCTCAACCTAACTCTACCGTTTAACTTTACCAAACTCCACCAAAGTCTACCATGAGTCTACCAAACTCTACCAAACTCTACCATAGCTATTCCAAACTCCACCAAAGTCTACAATACGTCTACCAAAGTCTACCATAGCTATGCCAAACTCCACCAAATTCTACCATGAGTCTACCAAAGTCTATCATACGTATACCATGAAGAAAATGTACCTTCAAACTAAATCGTTTATTCAGTGATTCAGCAACATGAGCAGGAAGAACATAAGGCCCAACACCACCAACAAAATCCAAGTATAAACGACCAAGAATATAGGGCATTGCTTGACGTGCCCGAGATGACCTCTCCGTAACAGAGCAAGTGTGTTCTCCATAATATATCCAGATATAGAAATATGGACTCTTAGGATCCTAGCATGAAGCATGCAGTCTCCAGGTGCAATTTGGAACCCAACATCTCACAACCAATAACATCCTCGATGATGATGCGACACTGAAGTCACACCTATGTAAAACAGAATATATCTTCAACCTTGACTCAAGATCGTCTTTGGTGGGATACATTTGACCAACAGCTAATTGAAGTGACCTCATTTTGATGTCTAAGTAGTCATCATTAAATGTGGAATATCTTTTCTTTGGCGGAAGTCTATCTTACACTTATGAAGTCTTCATCACCAAAGCTTGCACCATCAACATCATCGCAATAGTCGAACGTCTTCATCTTCTTGTTTGAAAGTCTGCCTATCTCTACCACACGTTGAATTAACTCTACCACACGTTGAATTAACTCTACCACACATTGAATAAACTCTACCACGCATTTAGGCTCAAATCTCACACTTTCATCCACCAAAAAATTAGATCTCCTTGAAATCTCTACACACAGACGAATTGAATCTTTTCGAAATTGTTGCACATACCCATGCGATTGTGTTTTGTTGGTCACGAAGATAGGAGGTGTATCTTGTGGTAGTTTATGCATGAGTTCATTTGAAATGTAACTTAGTTTTACCTTGTAGATCTCTTGATTTAGATTGAAATCTTCATGCACCATTCTCACAAACTTATCATAACGCACATCTTCACTCAATTCCAAGATTTTACAACCATGAGAAGTATCCACAACAAGGAACCAAGGATTTCATTCGAATTTCCAACTCCCACAGACAAAAACAATTCGATCCATAGATCCAAAACCAAGAAAAAGAAGCTCAAAGAAGCACAAACTAAGCTCAAAAGAAGCTCAAAAGAAGCAACAATGGTGATTTGTGCTTCAATGGTGGTTGGCGGCATCGAGTTAGAGAGAAGGAATGGATAAAATCGTCATTCTACAAACTAGATTAAATGAGTCATCTCTACCATAGCTCAACCAAACTCTACCGAGCTCTACCAAGCTCTACCAAGCTCTACCACACTAGCAACGCTAACTCTACCACAGTCCACCAAATCTACCAAATAGATAAAACCTGAGTTATTTAGTGTTTGACAAAATTTACTTCCTAATTACAAAAATTTAGTGTGGTTTTATTTGACAGTGCTTCATGAAGGTGAATTATGGTGTGGTTGACTTTTGGTAGATCTTGGTTGAGCTTTGGTGGAGCTTAGTTGAGCTTTGGTGGAGCTTAGTTGAGCTTTGCTTGATCTTGGTTGAGCTTTGGTAGAGTTTGGTTGAGCTTGGTTGAGCTTTGGTAGAGTTTTGGTAGATCTTCGCGGCAGACTTACACAATTTGCGGGCTGACGTGACACATTTTATTAATGGCATTTTTGTTATTACGTTTTTGTTTCCAAATCTCAAAAAGGAAAAATGGCAATTAAAAAAAAAGTATTTGAGTAATGTTTGATAATTTCACACTATTTAAGTCATTTGCCTATAATTCTATACTAGTTGAGTAAATCACCCAAATTAAAATATGATAGAATTTTATTAAAAAGTATCTAAAAAGTTAAAAAAAATAGAGAGACAAATATCATACTTGTATTGGGAAGGATTGTTAGGCCATATTGTGTAAGTGACTCTCGAGGGTGGCCAGATGCGGTGAAAGAGATGATCGACCCATGCGTCTCTACCTTCTAAATCTTTCTTCTACTTTGTTTGGTATCCTTCTATATCCACAGAGTTCTCTAGCTTAGCTATAAGTTCTTTCTTTGTCTCTGGTAGCTTAAAAAAATCTGTCTATATTTCATGAAACCGTAATATTAGTTCCTTTAGGATTTCGTAGTGAACTACTTGGAAAATTCCCCATTCCTGCTTGCTTTGACCACCACACGTGCCACAAACTCTATATTGGGATTACTTAGACCAATGATGGGAATGTCTGATGGGTTTGTGTCTTCTACTTTGTTTGGTATCCTTCTATATCCACAGAGTTCTCTAGCTTAGCTATAAGTTCTTTCTTTGTCTCTGGTAGCTTAAAAAAATCTGTCTATATTTCATGAAACCGTAATATTAGTTCCTTTAGGATTTCGTAGTGAACTACTTGGAAAATTCCCCATTCCTCGCTTGCTTTGACCACCACACGTGCCACAAACTCTATATTGGGATTACTTAGACCAATGATGGGAATGTCTGATGGGTTTGTGTCGGCCACAAGTGACAAAGAAGATATGTTATTGTTTCTCTCCATCTCCATTGTTTTGACTTTTGATAAACTCCTAGCAAAGATCACGTAGAAATGTTGGTATGATCGCCTAAAATAACAAAAAGGTGTGGAAAATCCTTCTGTTGAGGCTAGAGATTCGACCCTCAAGCAAGAGCTGAGTTAGAGACTGAGTGTGATAAGCTATCAGAAGACTTGCCCAAGAGATATCTGACTCGAACCAGATCTTGAAGTTACAGCAAATCGAGTAAGGGTTGTTGAAGAAATAATAAGTGATTTTCAGAAGTTGAAGAAACAATTTAACACATAATTTTAGAGGAAGTTTCATATAGAGATTTTCATTTGTTTGTGATCCAAATCAACGGTCGTTTACAATAAGAAACCTAAAGAGTTTAAATAGAGAAAATAAGACTAATGGCAAGCAAGACTAATCTCGAAAATGAAAGTGAATTGAATGAAAACTAGTCTAGAAAATGACATAACATTAAATGATAGATTGGAAGGACTCTTGGAATACTCTAATGCCAATCCAAGAGTATATGGGCCTTCCATTTATTTGTTGCACTACAAATAGAATCATCATTGGGCCATTTGAGAAGTGACCTATTTGCCTCCTTAAAACCTCTCCTAGAAAACCCATTAGAACAAAACTTGGAGGAAAGAAAAAGAGCACAACATGACTCACTTACCTAATAAATGATTCAATTATGCTTCTTCTCATAAGTTCCATTGATAGTCTAGAACCAATCGGTAATGCCTATCTTGAAGTTGTTTGTCGTTTTCTTGACTTTGGAAAATAGCCTATCAACTTGACCACTCATAGAAGGGCAGAGTGAATGAATGTAATTTGGCCGATCAACTTGACCACTCACAGAAGCAAAAAGTGAATGAAGGTGATTTGGCCGATCAACTTAACCACTCAAAAAGCGCATGACACTCCTATTAGTCCAAATTTGTGAGCTACACAACAGTTTGACCCTTTGATGGCCTTCAAATATTCCTTGTCTACGAGCTGCTCCTTGGTTCCATGCTTGATGCCGGTCAGTATCATATCATCTCCTCCCAATTGGAAAGGATTTGTCCTCAAATCCAAATAATCTGCAAGACACAACACCAAGTTAGTAGTTTAAGAACTCGAGTTTGGAGTGAACTTACCTTGCAAGTATGTTGCGCCATCTTTGGAGGTGTTAAGAGTTTTTGGCTGACTTAGAATATGTCCATTGGACTTTCTTGCTTCAAAATGGCCGAGTTCCCTTGTAGTATAATGCGTATTTGTGAAGAAAAACTCATTGGCTGTCTTTTTTGCAGAGTGAATGTGAATTCGATCTGACCAAATTGAATGCAACTTCGATTATCCTTGCAGAGGTTCAGTTGATTATTGTAATTCATCGTCCTTAATTAGGAGTCGTTGTCTTTTCTCATCTCTCATTTGTTGCAAGTAGTTTACTCTTTGAGTAGGTTGATCAAGCAAGAGAAATTCCTTTGGGATTATTTTAGAGCCAAACTTAGCGAAGAAGTTTGATGGCCTGTAAGAGTTACTCTTAGGCTACTTTCCTTTCTTCTTTTGATCTTGATAAATCTCAAAACATGTCATAGGAGGAAGCGCAAACTTTCTGCCTTTGAACTCAAATGAATACTTGTTGGTAGAACCATCATGAACCGCCCTTCGATCATATTGTCAAGGCCTTCCAACAAGAATGTGACTTGCTTCCATCGGTAGAACATCACATAACACTTCATCTTCATATTTTCCAATAGAGATAGGAACTAATACTTGGTTGTGAACTCTCATTTCGCCTTTTTCATTGAGCCAATGCAGATTGTATGGTTTTGGATGCTTCTTAACATTTAGACCAAGCTTGTTAACCATATATTCACTTGCAACATTGGTGCAACTTCCTCCATCAATTATGAAACTATACACTTTTCCTTGAACAAGACACCTTGTATGGAACAGATTCTCCCTTTAAGCTTCTACTTTTGTCTTGGCTCTCACGTTTGGCTCTTCTTCTTGCACCTGAAGTACTTTTTTGATCATCAAGAGATCTCATTTAATAGCACATTCTTCGTGGCCTTTGGGGAATGCAGGGAGTTCTTCTTCATCAGCTTATTCATAACCACCATCTTTTAACAAAATCATAAGTCTCTTGTTTGGATAAGCACTAGAGATGTGGCTTCTTCCTTGACACTTAAAACAAACAATTTCATGAGATCTTGTAAAAGTAGTGGACGCCTTTGTTTTGTTCTTGAGGTCTGAATTAGTGTGGGTTGGTTTAGAGTCTGCTTTAGGCTTAGCAAAAGCCTTTACTTCCTCCACAAATCGATTAGCAGCTGAATTACCCCAAATGCAGACTTTAATCCCTTTATATTGAGCTTTTGTTCAATCAGATTGGCGTTGTGATAAATCTCTTCTATATTACCATAGCTTTGCATCTCCACTCTGTCTTGAATGTCACGGTACAGACCACCCAAAAACCTAGGAATGGTTGCGTCATCATCTTCGATTATATTGGCCTTGAACATTAGGGTTCCATCTCTTGAAAGTAATCATCCACACTGCTGCTTCTTTGTGTCAAATGCCTTAGTTTTTGGTGCAGCTCTTGTTGATAATGACTAGGCACAAATCATTTTCTCAAAAGTGCCTTCAGTTCATCCCAAGTAACAATAGGCGGATCTCTATTTCTTTTGCGAGTTGTAGTAATCTGATCCCACCAATTCATAGCATAACCATAGAACTCTATAGCAACTAGCTTAACTATCTTGTAATCAATATAATCTTGACAATCATAGATCATCTTGATTTTCTTCTCCAACTCCAAGTAAGCATTTGGATTGTTTTTACCATGGAAATGAGGAATTTTCAGCTTCATGCCTTTCATATCATCATCAGAGTGAGTTCTTAAACGCCTTGATCCAATTAGTGAAAAAACATCATCATGATCATCAGTTCTGGTTTGTCTTTGATGTTCTTGACTGAAATTCTTAGTGACTCCTTCTTGGTCTAGCCTCTCCTTGAAGCTGATCGATTCTCTGATGTAGCTCTTCTCCTTGCTTTTGCATTATTTAATAACCTCGAGCCAAAACTGTTTCTAGCAAGAGCTTATTGTCGTTGTCAATGACTTCTTCTGTTTCTTATTGATTCTCATTTGTAACTGATACAAAACACACAAACAAGCCTGTAACAAGTTCTTACAGAATTTGCAAGTAAATATAGATAGAATACGAACAGTCAAGTTTTGAAATCAGTAAAAAACTCACAAATATGCACGAAAACTCAACCTAGTCTATGAAGGGACAAATTTTCATGAGCAAAGATCAACACCAAAGTTTGATCTATTCAATTAACCGGTTTAGTAATTATTCAAGAACACATTCGATTCAGCAAGGTGAGTAACATATAAAATCGAATTTGACCCAAAAGTAATAAACCTAGAATCTCGACGGTTTCAGTGAAAGTAACAAAGATAAATGATCGATTTTAGAGATCAAATATGAACGAACATATCTGATACAGTTGAAGGTGAAGAGACACCAATCAGATTCAATACACTAGAAGATGAACAGAATCTAAAACTGCAAAAATGAGTAAGAGGAACGAGTTTATCAAATCTTTTGTGTGGCTCTGATACCACTTGATACACTCCTAGGCAAGGATCACGGAGAGATGTTGGTATGATCGCCTAAGATAACAAAAAAATGCAGAAAATCCTTCTGTTGAGGCTAGAGATTCGACCCTCAAGCAAGAGCTGAGTTAGAGTCCGAGTGTGACAAGCTATCAGAAGACTTGCCCAAGAGATAAGTGACTCAAACTAGAGGCTGAAGTTACAACAACTCAAGTAAAGGTTGTTGAAGAGACAAAAAGTGATTTTCAGAAGTTGAATAGACATATTAAAACACATTTTTAGAGTAAGTTTGATAAAGAAATTTTTATTTGTTTCTGATCCAAATCCAGGATTGTTTATAATAAGAAACCTAAAGAATTTAAATAGAGAAAAGAAGAGAAGTAGCCAGCAAGAAGAAATCTGAAAAGGAAACAGAATTGAATGAAAACTAGTCTAGAAAATGACATAACATTAAATGATAGATGGGAAGGACTCTTGGACTATTTACACGCCAATCCAAGAGTAAATGGGCCTTCCATTTGTTTGTTGGACTCCAAATAGAATCATCGTTGGGCCATTTGAGAAATGGGTCATTTTCCTCTTTAAAAACCTCTCTAAGAAAATCCATTGGGACAAAACTTGGAGGAGTGAAAAAGAGCACAAGATGACTCACTTACCCAATAAATGATTCGATTATGCTTCTTCTCATAAGCTCCATTGATAGTCTTGAACCAATCGCCAATACCTTTCTTGAAGTTGTTTATCGTTTTCTTGACTTTGGAAAATGGTCGATCAACTTGACCACTCACAGAAGCACAGAGTGAATAAATGTAATTTGCCCGATCAACTTGACCATTCACAGAAGCGCAACGTGAATGAATGTAATTTGACCGATCAACTTGACCATTCAAACAAGCGCATGAAACTCCTATTAGTCCAGATTTGTGAGCTACTCAACAGTTTGACCCTTTGATGACCTTCAAATCTTCCTTCTATACGAGCTGCTCCTTTGTTCTATATGCTTGATGCCAGTCGATATCATATCAACTTTACTCTCTCTTCTTCTTCGTTTCTTGTTAGAAATGATGGAGGGAGAAGTTACAACATGATTTCTAAATAAGGGAAGATGGTTAGGATTTTAAACCAAAACCAATAGAACAAAGAGTAAGTTACAAAATAAGGAAGGTGGTTGGGACTTTTAAACAAAAACAAGGAGTAGACCAAAAGAGAAGTTACGACATTATTACTAAGTAGCTGTTCATCATGATGTTGTATATAAAAAAAACAAGTAAAGAATAATTAATAATTTGGTTCCAAATGCAAATAAAAACCTTCTTGATTAATTAAATATTTACTCAAAGAAGATTAGTAAAGGGTAAACAGTCCGGTTCAATTATCGATCTGGATCAGACCTCTATAGGCTTCGCTATCATATTATCAGATTATGTATGATACGGAGAATACATATATAATATGAATCGGGTCTCATAAAACACATATAACATGAATCTGAATTTGTAAAATGATATCCCATTTACATTATGTATTGTTTCTTTCCTTCTTTACTCTGGGAAAAATGTTGGCAGATTAGAATTCTGTTGCCTCCCTCCAGTATTAACCTTTTTTTAGTCGGGTTTGTAATAGCCATATAAATGAAGAATATGCATCTTTTAGAACGATTTTATAAATAAGAAAGTTAGTAACACTTGAAATACTATAATTTACATCAGGTCCAGGTCACGAATTCGGACCTCAATAGAGTTGTTGAGAAGGAAGATTGTTGAAGGGAAAATGTTGGTCCTTAAACGTGTTATGATGATTATAGAAGACGATACACGAAATCTTAAAAAGAGTTGTTTTTGTGAGTTGCCTATGTAAGAATTATTTTGGGGTCACAAATGTATAATTAATGTGTTAGGGTCATTATTTAAAGGAGTCAAAATTATGTGGTAACATTCAGTAATTTCTAATTTGATGAAGGGCCGAATTAGAAATTAATTCTATATAAATAGAAGGTCTTGGTCCCCACAGCAACCCTAATCAGAAAATACAGAAAACGTTCTCTGCATCCCATCACCAGAGACATCAAGCTATTCTGGGTTTGCTGTGGAAGAGCCATTACCAAAATCCAGATCATAAACCATGGATCCAAAAGGTACGCTTCCGCTTATGTTCTTATCATTCAGAGATTGACATGTATGTGATTAAGAAATCATAAGGTATAGATGTAACAATTGGTATCAGAGCACCATGTTCAGTTTCTGTTTGATAATCAGATAATTTTTTAAAATAAATTCAGATTTATTATTTATTTGGTTAATTCTAAAGTTTAATATAGATTAAAGAATTCTGGAATCTGTGGTTTTATGTTGTTTATTCTAAAATAAAACATGTATAGATCTTAGGTTTAAGCCTAAAGTTTATGAAATTTTGGATCTAATAATTTTGCTCATAAAGTTAAGTTTCTGAGAATTTTTTCAGAAATTTAAGAGCAATTTTGGGTTAGATTCAAAACCAAGATTCATGCTCAATTGTTTATTCTAAACTCATGTTATTTTTCGAAATTATTTGAGCATTTTTTGGTTCAGTTTTTGCCTATGACAGCTAAAAATTAAAAGAAAATTAGGGTTTTTCGTTAGAGAAACCTGGCAATTTCGTAATTTTGTGAATTTTGTTTAATAATTGGACCATAAATTTCGTGAGCCATAGCTTTATGTTTTAAAATTGGGTTGCAATTGGGCCATTAATTTTTGTAGGCCAAGGTTCATTAAAAATCAAGCAAATTAAAATTCCTTTGAAATGCTAGTCATGTGGTTCGAACTTGGGTTGCACCAAAACTCAAGCTTGTCTTTAACCATTATGCTACAAACTTATTCTTGCATAAGGAATCCCCAGACTTGTATATATATGTCTGCGCAA
>OVBA01003715.1:0-26559 GCA_900406435.1 Lepidium aucheri
ACAAACAAATATTACCTAATCCGTGCATAGCACGGGACATCATCTAGTATACATATAAAACATAATTACACTCAAAATTAGATAATGATTACCGAATTCTACACATAGTATACAAAATCGGTCTAATTGTACAAATTGCTGGAATATTATGGTTTTGTTGTAAACCAACAATTGGTTAAAATCTTAAATCATTAATTAATCGATCTAAACCTGACCAAATTTCCAATTAACAACTAAATTTGAGCAGATAAGGATAAACGTTGTCTATTTGAGTTTTGGTCGAATCTAAAATTGGATTAGGTTCAGTTAATTAATGATTCTAAATCGTAATCAATATTCTGGTTTATAACAAAACCACAATTATCCAGAAATTTGTGCAAGTAGACCGATTTCGTATACTATGTGTGGAATTCAATAGTCATTATCTAATTTTAGGTGCAATTAAACTTACTATGCATATTTTAGATGAAATTAGACCGAGAATTTAAGTATAGGTTGATCTGTTGTTATATCGAAACTTTTGGGTGGAAATAGATTGTCGACCCTATCTTTTTTAGTTTAAAAATAGGTGTATTAATTTTTTTATTACATAATGTAAACAATTGAATTTGATCCACAATATCTGATAATGTTTATCTCTAGTTTAGTTATCATCTACCATTAAATTAATACTTCACTCTTACTATATTCTTTTGAAAGACCTATTTTAGACAAATTATAAGAAATATTAAATTTAGACAAAAAAAGAGATTTAGATATTTGTTATGAAAAAAGAAGATATTTGATAACTAAAAATATCATTTTACAAATTTTAAGTTTTGAAAAAATTGTTATTCTAGTAAAAATATAATGGACAAAGAGTCTGTTGTCAAGTGGTAAGAACACATTTGAAATTTTAAAGAGTTCACAAATTTAATTACTCTGTTATGTGAAACTAAAACACATTTTTAGCAAGCCATATACGAATATGATTCAACTTATAATCATCTTTAAATATCTTGAAATAAGAGTTTATCCGTAGGTTATACCATGAGTAAAAAATAGTATAAGCTCTCTCGTAATTTAATCACAAATTTTTTAAAAATAATAATATTAATTCTGAGATTTCTATATAATTCATAAATTTCAAAATCTTACAAAAACTACACTCAAGATTCCAAATCTACCACAAAAGCTTTATAAAGTTAAATTTTTAAAATTTTAGAATCATCCGAAGCAAAATATTTGTGTTATATTTCGATTAAAAAGTTAATACTTGTGAAAAGTGCTCCATTTACTTGCATCCACAAAATATGAAAGTATCCACGTGTCAACGAAAGTTACAAATGTATAAAAAAAATCTAGTTCTCTTTCGTCGGCGAAAGTATTTAATAAAAGAAAATGATATATGTGTGTGTGAAATGTAAGTAACGTCTTGCAAGTATGGACCTTTCCGTCTGAGCTTACGAGTTTACTCTTCTTCGAAAGACCTTCCAGAAATTATGAAAGTATCCTTCCTTTTTGTTGTGACTTGATGACTCTTCATTTTTCTTACCAAACCCATTTTTCCATTCATTGTTTTGTTGACCTAATTCCTCCAAATTTCTCTTTCACATTCCTCGATTTGTCTTCTGAAGACAATCTCCTCACTTATGGCTCTGAGGTGTTTTCCCAGTTGGGTTTGTTCCCAAACGGCTCATCGTTCTTTTCTCAAGGATCTCGCCGAATTCGACGCTAAACGCCGTCGCTGCTCCCTCTTGGAGTGCTCCTCCTCAGCTTCTCAGAGACCTGTCACTGCCATTGAAGGCGAGATTCCATACAGCAATGAGCTCAAAAAGTCCTCTGATGAAATGGGTCTGACTCAAGACACCAATTCGGTTACATTTCACAAAGACTTAAGTATGCTTCCTAGTGAGTCATCTCTTCCCTTTTCTGACTTTCTATCGACATGTTTTTACGGTGAATTCACGTAGAAATGCTGATTGATTCTTGTGTTTATCCGATCACCCATTTTGCAAATTGTAAAATTTGGACCCGAATTTTAATTTGTTGAATCCTTGTTAAAGCAGATGAGAAAGCATTGCAAATTTTTTATAATTCGTGCGCTCATAGATATTGTGGATCATTCGAAAATCATGGTTTCACATATTACTTAAATCCTAGATTTTGTCAGAAAAGACAATAATGGTCATGTCCTTACATGGTTTACAGAATAGCGTTCCTGGTTCTTGCTAGGTTTGAATAAATTTGTATAAAAATACTCTCAACATTTGACTCTTAGATTGCTGACTTACAGATACGCCACTAATGAGTACTAAATTATGTCTCTGACATTACTAATGTTGTCGCCAATGTTGCTCTCTTGATAGCAGGAATGGTAGATTGTCGTTGACATAAATTCCTTATTTTCACCATATTAGTAGCTGCAATTGATGGAGTATTCGATATGTTTTGTTAATACTAGATTCTTTGTATTATCAGCTGCCTCAGAGTCCTTTTTTGTCCTGTAATCTCATAAATTGATCGTACATTGTCATCTGCATAGCAGCATTGGGCTTGCTACATGTATATGGATCTGCACTGAAAATGGAGTATTCGATATGTTTTGTTTACACTGGATTTTTCTCCATATTGGTTGCTGCAATGAATGTTTCAGATTCAATCTTTCTTGTCGTGTAGTCTCGTATATGTATCAATCAGCGTCCTTTGCATCGCCGCTTAAAGCTTGTTACATGTGTATCTATATGCTTTGAAACTCAAATACTCAGATATGTTTTGCTAATACTAAAACCTTTTTCAATACTAGTATCATCATTCTGTGTACAGATTTGATCTATCTGGTCGTGTAGCCTCATAGATATATCAATTATCATCAATTGCATTGGGGCATAGGGCTTGCACACGTATAGTTATCTGTTCTGAAATTGGATTAGTCTATATGTTTAGTTTATATTAGAATCCTTCTTTCCATATTAGGGGCTGCACTTCATATATCTTGTTGTGTAGCCTCATAAATGGGTCAATCATTGTTATTTGCATCGCGCTGTAGAGCTTGCTGCACGTGTCATCGATCATATTTGAGTGAGATCTAGATGTTGTGAATGAAAAGTAACGTACCAAGCCTCAAATGTATTCTGAAACTCAGATGATCTTATTATTATTTTTTTTTATCTCTCCCCATTAGAAGAATTAACATTTAGAGTATATTTCAGAACCGTTAACTGCAAACAGTCTTTACTCTTCTGCTGGCGATGATTCAAAAGTGCGAATTTCGTTTCAGGTGAATAACTGCTGGCGTCACCTAACTGCACATCTGTTTTATCTTTCCTTAATTTGCTTGTGAATCTACATACACTTTCCAATTGCAGGGGATACCAGGTGCATATAGCGAGACAGCAGCACTTAAAGCATATCCAAATTGTGAAACCGTGCCATGTGACCAGTTCGAAGCTGCGTTCCAGGTTTTGATTTATTGGTCATAAGATATTTATACCCACACAAAAGTGTATGGGGCTTGACTAGGCTTTCATATGAATGATTCTTCAGGCTGTTGAGCTTTGGTTGGTGGATAAAGCAGTATTACCTATCGAGAATTCAGTAGGTGGTAGTATCCACCGTAATTATGATCTGCTTCTTCGTCATAGGCTTCACATTGTCCAAGAAGTCCAATTGCCTGTGAATCATTGTCTCTTAGGAGTGCCTGGTGTTAAAAAGGAAGATATTAAATGCGTTCTAAGCCATCCTCAGGTTCTTCTGCACTCATTTGCTTATGGCGCTTCTAAATTCACTGATTTTGATTTACTTTTGCTTTTTTTTCCTTTTTCTCCAGGCGCTTGATCAATGTGTGAATTCACTAAATAATTTAGGCATACAGAGAATTTCTGCAAAAGACACTGCCACTGCTGCTCAGGTGACACAGCTTGAGATAACGAGTTTCTTTTAGTTCAGTTCAGATATAAGATTTTACCTTTTAGTTTGTACCCGGTTAAAACAATCTAACATGAAGTGTTTCTTCAGACTGTTTCTTCCAGCGATAAGAGGGACGTAGGAGCAATAGCTAGTGTACGAGCTGCAAATATATACGGTCTAGATATTCTTGCCGAGAACATTCAAGTAACTAATCTCCATCCTCTTCCTGACTGATAAATTCGTTAGTATATCAACATATTGTAATGCTCATCATCGGGTAGAAAGTGAAATGATTTATCAACTATGATATAAACGGGATGTGACCAAACATAGTAATTATCCATAATCTTTATGTTGATATGTTTATCTCCCTGACGGTTCTCAGGATGATGCTAACAATGTGACTCGCTTTCTGATACTTGCGAGAGAGCCTATGATTCCAAGAACAGATCGACCATATAAGGTAACTAATATGACATCGTTTTATACTATCTAAATCAGCTGAAGCGTATAAGTCCCAATAGTAAGGCTTCTCTTTTTCTCAGACAAGTATCGTTTTCTCGCTAGACGAAGGTCCTGGTGTGCTATTCAAGGCTTTGGCTGTTTTTGCTTTAAGAAGCATTAACTTATCCAAGGTAAGTTACGAGGAAATGTTGTATATTTTCAGTAACTCATTAGGAAAATAGGTATATACTATAACATAATTTTTGGTCCTTGTAGATAGAAAGTCGTCCGCAGAGACGAAGACCTCTAAGAGTAGTTGATGGTTCTAACAACGGAACAGCCAAGTAAGTAGGTTTCTAACACACGGCACGAACCCATCTTTTTATTTTGAGTAGTAGTTGAGAGATTGTTTTGTGATGATGACAGGTACTTTGATTACTTATTCTACATTGATTTTGAAGCTTCCATGGCTGAAACACGCGCACAACACGCCCTTGGCCATCTACAGGTTCCTGTCTTTGCAAACCCCTGAGCTTTTATAGCCGGTCTTAAGTCTTAACCAATTCTAGGTCCTGCCTCTTCATTTTGCAGGAATTCGCAAGCTTCATCCGTATCCTCGGGTGTTATCCAATGGATTTAGTCAGCTAACCGAGGATAATCTGCAATTGATTTCTTGTTACCATACCATGCAGATCGTGTGAATATACCCAAACAGAAGAACAAGGTTGGTGGCTTTGATCAAGATTTTCTTTCACCATTTTCTCATCTTAGAAGTTTAGCTTCATTAAAACTCCCTATTCCTGACACAGAAACAGTTCATCTAGCTTTTCTAAAGAACATGTTCTGTACATTAAACGTGTTCGCAGTTAATATTAGTGAGTACTGTCTTAAACGATCTTTCTTTACCAAAAAAAAAAAGAAGACATCTTTAAGTTCAAATCTGGAAATAAGGACTTTCCCAAACCAAAAGTAAACTAGATACTACAGTACGATCTAAGGAGAAAGCAGATATACCACTTTCGGTGTTTCATACGGTTTTATCCTAGTCACAAAAGTTCCACTGGGGAAAACGGAACTCTGAGCTCAGATTAGTTTGACCTCATTTTGGTAAAATAGTTAAAAGTAGACCGAAATGATCGCTAGGCAACACCGGAAGCTCAAGCTTCTTGATCTCACCTCTCACTTTCTTCTCTTTCTCATACGATAAATCAGGAATAGCCTCTTTGCCAACCATCTCGATTCCGCCAAGTTTGTAATCATCAAGACGGCACAAAATCCGGTCTAGCCTTTTCTGCAATGCTCGGTTACCAGACAACATTGGGTTTGCTTTTGTGTCGTATGTAAAGCCGGAATCACCTGGTTTCAAAACCTCCCAAACGTCGACCCATTTGTCTGGCAAAGGAAACTTCCCATCTAGCTTGTCACACCAGTTCATGTCCCCACCAAATATCACGTTGGTATTAGCTCTGAGAATCTCGATGGCCTCTTGGGCTTGTTCAACTCGTTCTCTGCTAAACATTTGGTCCCATTTTGGAGGACCTGGGCAGGGACTCTCGAGATGGCTTGTTGCCAGAACAAGTGGCTTTTTCCCCGGTACTTCAACCTTTGCAACAGATAACTCTCTTCCCATTTTTGAGTTCCGAAAGCTTTTGCAGCTGAAAGATTTCACCCCCACCTTGCTCAGCTGCAAATTACCCATAAGGTCAGTTACAAAATCACAGTAAGAGTCAAAGATAAGCGTGCAGAATCTTTACCAGCATGCAGAAATAGCCTCTCGAATGTGCCACATCTACTGAGACAGAACAAGAATACGCTTTCCACCAGTTGGACTTGGCGAAAATATCATAGATCTCAGGAGTGACTTCCTACAAGACAGCACAAAAACCGCGTGTCAAGAAAGCTGAGCTAGTTCTAGATGTTGCAGACAGAAAACGTTCTACAGCAAATGTAAAAATTGACCTGGAAACATATGAGATGAGGAGAGTGGAGCTTAACGAGGTTACCAATGGCTCTCATCCTTAGATTCAACTCAAGGTCTTCACGGAACCAAACATTGTAGGTCAAGATCTTAACGCAGGAGAAAGGTGTTTCTGAATCAGAAGCTATCCCTATAAAAACAAAAGGGATAAACAAAGTAAAGACTTCTGCGTCGAGGAATAGTAGAAAGCAACCATTAACGACGATGTATCATCAGGCTCAACGAGTAGAAACCGAAATTTCACACAATTCAGTACCAGCCAGAACCAATATCAAGCCAAGTTTTGATGAAACTGATATCTAAAGTACGAGAAACAATTAAGATCAATAATCCGAAATTACCAAAAACGACGGATCAAAAACCCTAAAACCCTAGGGAGTATCACAAAACGGACCTTTCGTTTCAATCTCTTTGTGCTTTTTTGTGAAAGTCAGCGATTCAGAGCGAACAACGGAAGCAGCAGCAACCTCGATGACGTCATCATCCATGGCCTTGCGCTTGCTACACGGCCGCAGAGGAAAGAAAACCGACCCAACGGAGGAATCAGGGTTGTTATCCCCGAGACCTGAATCGGTCAAATCGTCAAAGCGTAGGAGAGAAGATGTTGGTGATCGCGTTCCGCAGACGTCACAGAGTGAGTTTTTATACGTGTTCAAAAAAGTACAGGCCTTGCAAGCCCATTTTGCTTCATTGTTGGAGGAGATTGAGCGAGAAGGAGACAGAGACGAAGAAGAAATGGAAAGTGGAGCCAAGCAGATCATGCAATTGAGTTTCTGAGACGGAGAATTGAGGAATGTACATGTTTTGCAGGACCAAGAGGAGGAAGAAGATGATGACGACATCACAAGAGATGTAAGGATTCGGAGAAATCGGGTCGTTGATGACATTTACCCTAATTTTTTCCTTATCGATTTCGACTTTTAACACATTTGTATCCAAATAACGGCTATGTATTAAACGACATCGTTTCAAATTCAAAATTTGACAGGAAGATGAACCGTCTGAAACTGAAATCACGGCAATCTAGAGACCGAAACCTATACAAATTTTGAATTCTATCTAATGAATGGATATGATGACACAGTGATAACATTAACAAATATCAACATCTATGTTTAAAATCTTCAAACTAATGGGGCTAGGACCCATAGATTTGAAAAGTTTTATACAAAATAAGAACACCAAAAAATTACAGCATAAAATGGTCTACAGAAACCAAGAAACTAGTGAAATAAAAGAGGATTTATTACCTAAAATACAACAACTCTCCGTGGAACAAAATCACCAAAAAGGTAACCAAAACAAGAATCATAATATTGACGCAGAAGCCTCCTGAGAGACTCCTTGATGAGGCTTCACCTG
This sequence comes from Lepidium aucheri, assembly GCA_900406435.1. Taxonomy (NCBI): domain Eukaryota; kingdom Viridiplantae; phylum Streptophyta; class Magnoliopsida; order Brassicales; family Brassicaceae; genus Lepidium; species Lepidium aucheri. The sequence continues at coordinate 7,673 of OVBA01003715.1, forward strand.
CGGCTACTTGGGTCGAATTTACCACTGTCTGTGTCTTATTTCCAATCTTCTTGCTGCACAAATTGCCCCAAGAGTTAGTTTTATTTTATTTTAAAATGAATACTATCATGAGTTTTCTAAAGGGAACTAAAGACGCAAAGCTTTTCATACCTTCCAGGGAAAGTGCAGCTTCCATGACCTGCAACATACAAATCTTCCCGATTTAGAAACTTTTATAAGGAAGTATGTGAACATATGAAGAAATTTTGAATCCAGTTAACACAACATGAAGAAATAAGTTGAATATGAATGAGAAGGTACAAACAAAGACCATCTATATGATCGCAGTAGATATCTTCCAGAATTATAAACACGCTTTTTACTGGAGGTATCTAGCTAAGTTTTAAGGCTCCTGAACACGAGAATCGTCCCTTGAAAAACTGATGTAGGACACTCTGATATGCTTTTCATGGAATAGAACCAAACCAAGAATGAACATGTTTAGCAAGTTTTAGCAAGGAAATGATCACTAAGTCTCTGTTTTGGTACAGGATTGCTCCTATAGACCTTTCAAAGTTCCTAACATAGGATCTAAACCCTCACAAACCCAGATGGTGTTTCTTGATTTTCATAAGTCTTTTCCTATAAAACTGTGAACCTTAGCCTAAGGAAAATAAAGACAAAAAAGAAAGGAGCTTACTTGGGTCTGTACTAGTGATCATTGCCACACCTTTGAAGTCACAAGAACCAGAAGCTCTTCCTTCTTTCTGGTAATAACTATTGAAAGCAAACGAGGCATGTCCTTTCACATTATTTGGCTGATAACAACTCTCCCCAGGTTGAATCTCACTACAGTTAGCTCTCCCGGGTCCACAAGCCCAATCCAATGCAGCCTGAAGCGTCTTTGGGTCAACACCATCCATAGCAATGCAATACGTCTGGTTTGTTGTATCGTTCGCTAAGAATGTTCCGCTTTCAGATACATGAAGCAAATAAACAGGTGTAGAGTTCCCATAGAACAATCCCCAGCTAGCTTCACTGACCGGAGGAGCCCTTAAATCCTCGTTAAACAGCTCATAAATGTAGACACTTGAGGTCATCTCCGGGTGCAAAGGAGTACCGGTTCTATCGAATATATGTTTGATCAAATTGGAGTTATACGTGTCAGCATTGTCAATGGTAGCATATGGCTCTTTGGCATCACCTTTTGAAGGCCATCCGCTCTCGGTCACAAGCACAACCACATCAGACACATTCAGGTTCTTCATAGAGACATAAGCAGCATCGACCATAGCATCAAGTACATTTGTGTAATGCAACAATGTATTGGGATCAACCATCTCTTTCGACGGAGTCAAGGGCTCAAATAAACAGTTATCGAGCGGAACAACGCCTTTGTTCTGCATGTAGACATAGTAAGGATACAAATTCATCATCAATGGAGAACCCGTCTTCGACAAGAACTGAAGCAATGGAACCATAATCGAATGCCAAGTCTGGTTAAAGTAAGCTTGAGAAGGCGGGAAGGTATCGAGCATAATTGAAGCTGCGTGAGGCGTAGAAACCTTTATTTGAGTGTGGAGATTAGAAGCAACAAGAGCATTGTATAGAGACTCAATTGCAGGTAAGAGCAAAGGAGCTGAAGAAGGCACAGTCGTTAAGACCTCATCTCCAACAGAAATGGCAGTTATGAGAGTTTCAGGGTAATAAGCAACCACATTTCGATCAATCCAAGAGGCGGCAGTACTGTTGGAGGATCCAATTGCGAGAAGCTGATTGTTTGGTACGCTGATAATGACCCGTATCTTGGTTTTAGCCAATGCACTGAGAAATTCTGGATCAGCATCGTATAAACGAACGTGATTTACTTTCTGAGCTTGGAGGAATTTGACCAAATCCGTCGGTGAGAGTAGATTGGAGATATCGGTGCCGATGTTGAAACCAACAAATGGATCTTTGTCTTGTTCTTGAACCTTAATATCTTGTGATAAAGACGACGAATTTGCTGAACATAGAAGAAAGCAAGAAGCTAGTTTAGCCAAGTGAAAAGAAAAAAAGAGAAAACCTTTTCTGATTTATAAGTATTTAGAAACCAATGACGTTTTCGATTTGGGGAAATTCAAACCGAAAAAAAAAACGGATTATTTATTCAGAACTTACCAGAAATTAAAAGAAGAGCGTAGAAGAAGAATAAGAGAAAATGAACGGTGGAAATCATGTCAGTGACAGCCATTGAAGAGGAGCTTGAGGTTAAACTTAATGTGCAACTCTTCCCCTTCCGATTCAGACTCGGGTAGAGATCCTTGCATTATCTTCCTCCTCTTTCGATAGATTTCTTACAGAGTGGTTGAGATAATAACCTAAACACAAACGGAGGAGAAGAAGAAGAAAAATTAGACATTTTAGAGGGTTTTAGGCTGATGAAGATTTATGTATCTGTGCTTCCACGTGAATGGACTCTGCTTGCTCCTCCCCACACAACTTGTTTTGTTTTCAGACAAAGTGTTAAATTACCATAACACCCTTGAATACTGAAAGAGCACCAGCTAGACATCACGATGTACAATAGATTTGGTCCCTTGAATTTTTTTTTTTTTTTTTCTTCCCTCCCTTACATTTGTTTGAAAACCAAATTAGATAGTAAAAGATTAATCTACCTGTACTCCAAAAGAGATTCTTTTTACAGTAATAGATTTTTTTTAATACTTTTGCAGCATTTTATTATTATATAGTTTATTACTTACATACAAAAATGGAATGTTGGTATTGACCACACGTGATAAAAATTCGACTTTTATTTTATGTAGGAGTATTCTCTATTATATTTATTATTCGGCTACTGAGAAGATTGAAATACAAGTTGAGGAAAAGAGAGGATACCGCACATCATTTTGTTGAGTAGCTAGAAGACTACATTTACTAGAAGTGGCCCCTTTATTTTTTTTTTCAATAACACATTTTCTCATCTCAACTAACTCAATAACTAAATAAATGTCTAATTAATATTAGTCAAGTATTCCCTCTATATTAACTATAAAATGTTTAAAAGTTTTTGTTTTCTTTTATTTTACAAAGTTTTTGTATACTTTTAGGTGAAAACTTAATGAATATGATAATTTATGATATGTTAGACTTTGTAATATTATTCATAATTGGTTAGATTATACTTAATATATATATATATATATATTTCTCTGATTTTTCTATTGTTTTCCACTATTTTTTACTCTTCTGTTTTAATTTCGATCTATTGCAAGAGCTTCTCAAATCAATTCAGAATTTTATTCTAGGAAGCGACAAAAAAGTTTAGGTTGTACATGCTAATACAAGATAGTGATTTACGCAATCATAATCTATGTTTAGTTGTTAGAGGTCTTAATCCACTCCATCAACCTCCCAGACGTTTCAGAAAAACTATGCCTAAAGCTTGGCATATGGATAGCAAAGTCGAAGGTCGAATCAACGATGACTGAACAGTTAAATTTTATTTCCACTAAGAGCATCGTCTACTCATGGTTCTTGAGAACAACCTGTATACTTTTAAGGGATGGTTAGTTGCACTTGATTGCTGGTTTAATCGTCATCACTGCCTCTTCTTACAAAAAATTCTTTTTTGGGTCTTGATTGAGAACATACCGGATTACTACTCGCAAGATGACTTTGTGCAAAGTATCGGATCTATGCTTGGAATGGTTGATGATGTTCTTATCAAACAACCCACTCAAAAAGAAGTGGCTCAAGTTTGGGAGAAAACCAATTTCACCACTATTGATCATCTTACTCTCCACCACCGAGTTCAATTCCGAGATTGAAAAGAACCTATCATGTTTACCTTCAAATATCAAGGACTCAAGAAATATTGTTCTCTCTGCGGAGCTCTTTCACATGATGTGTCCTCTCCAACCTATCATTACTGTTAATGTTGTGTCTTTCAAGAAGCTTTTGAAAGTAGCTGCTCTTCCACCTTTGGAATTTGCTTCTCTCTCGGGTTCTACCATTGCTCAATCTTCCAGTCAAGCTATCGCAGAGATTCTTTAACCTTCTTCATCCACATGTTCCTTAGAACAAACATCTCTTATCCATGTTCCTATAATGGATGATGAGATGCACCATGAAGTCTCCCCTCCTCAAGACAAAGGATCAAAACAGAAGATTGTTGATCATGATTCTGCAAAGTCTATCGATGTTCAACTCAGGAAATATGCTAGAATTGCATTCTCACTCCAAACCAGTGCAACAAAAGGACAATACAATAGAGGTTTGATAGTTTTCACGAAACCACCATAGGAACCATGATCCTTTACACTGGAAATATCATGGTTTAATGAACCCCCTAAGAGTTCGTCAGCTTAGGGATATAAAGCAATATTATAACCCTGAAATAATGTTCTTAACTAAAACTAACAATAATGTGGAATATCTACATAAGTTACCTACTAATCTCTCTTATCAGAAGACTTCTGTAGTGCTGGCTAAAGAACATAGTGGTGGGCTAACTGTTTTTTGGTCAAAATATGTAAAAATGGAAGTCTTATCTTTTAGTTTTACCCAACTGGAGTTGTGCATAGATCAAGCTCCACCACTTTATTATGTAGCATATGTGTATGGTAACCCTCAAAGACAGAAAAACAATGAGAAATGGATCAAACTCGCAACAGAGATACATGATTCGCAGAAGCCAAGGTTAGTTATTGGAGATTTTAATGCAACAAAATATCCTTTCAAGAAGCAAGGTGATCTTTACCATTCAAAATCTTCTCTAAATACTTTTAATCAGTTTTGTAGAGTTCGTGGTTTGTATGACATCAAAACAGAAAGAGGCATCTTTACTTGGCAAGGAAATCAATACGATCATACAGCCAATCTCTCTTGGTAAAGCTTATTCACAAGCGTCTTTTGTTAATGCTCTTATTTATGATCTTAAGTCTTAGTTGATTTGTGCTTAGAAAGAAGAAATTTACTAGAAAATCAAAAGCAGAATCCACTGGTTGTAAGTTGGGGATAATAAGAACACTCGGTTCTTCCATAACAAAGGCAAACAAAGAAGGCTAAAAAATCGAGTGTTTTTGTTTTGTTTACAATGACAAAGGTATATTACAAACAGAGATAAGCAAATCAAGCACACAGTTACTGATTATTTCATAGATGTTCACACTTCCAGCAATCCTCCAGATCTTTAATTTATGGACCTAATTCAACCTGTAGTTAAAGAAGATATGAATGTATCTCTTGCAAAGCCAGTTAGTGAATAAGAAATTATGAAGCTTTGAAGAGTATGCACTAGATAAATCACCTAGACTAGATGGCTTCACCAAGTTTCTACGAGAAGTATTGGACATCAACTAAATCAGTTATGGGTGAAGCCATTACTCATTTCTTTGATATAGGTTTATTGCATCCAAATATGAATGCCACTCATGTATGTCTTATCCCTAAAACATGTTAACCTCAAAACCTTACTGAGTATCATCCATATTTCTTATAAATCTCTAAAGTTTTACCAAATCGTTTAAAACCTTTGTTAGCCACCATAACATTAGAGCAACAGTCTACATTCATTCCACACAGAAAGATAGTTGATAATATTTTGTTAGCTCATGAGGTTAAGCACTCACTCTAATCTAAAAATTTCTATCAACATTATGTGGCTGTCAAAGTAGATATTAGCAAAGCTTTTGATAAAGTTGAGTGGTCTTTCATTTATAGTATAATGAAGAAAATGGGTTTTTGTGATCAATGGAAACAATGTATTAGATGGTGCATTAGTATTGTATTTTATTATATCCTTGTTAATAGCCAACATGTTGGTAAAATTTGTCTTTCACATAGTATTAGACAAGGAGATCATCCAATGCATCTTCACTTACACACATTTTATTTGTTGACGACTCTTTATTTTTTGTCATGCAAACATAGAGGAAATCAAGAATCTCAAACATCTCTTAATCCAGTGTAGTATCCTTTCTGGTCAGGCTATCAATCCACACAAGTCAACAATTTTCTTCAATCAAGCGACACCTATGGAGATCAGAAAACAGATTCAAGCATATCTAGGCATCAAGAAACCTGGTGGTTTTGACAAATACTTAAGACTTCTAGAGCTCATTGGTATAAAAAAGAAAGGTGTGTAAGTGAAGGAGGAGCTTGCTTAAAGGACGAGAGATGCTAAAATCCTAACTAAGATGGATCATAGGAAATGATGACTCAGTTAATGTTTATGAGGATAACTGGATTTCTACATCTCAGGGTCTATACAAACAAGCTTCAGGCCGAAGTAAGAATATCCTCCCAGATCTCAAAGTGGTAGACATTATGGATCACATGACATGTTTCTAGAATTTCAGAGCTCTTAATCAATATATTGATATGAGAGATATTGAGCTCGTACAAAAAATTCAATTGAGTCAAAGATCACGACCAGGTTCTAAGTTGGATCAACACTAGAAATGGAGTGTACACTGTGCATAGTGGATATAATTTTCTTAAGCTTAACTCACTATGCTCTCCTTTGCATTTTACAGATGCTCAAGCCGATGATGATCATTCAAGAAGTCATAACACTTTCCAAAATAATACAGAGATTGAAATGTCTGCCAAAAAATAAAACTCTTTCTTTGGAAAAGTTTGCATTAAGGTCTACCAGTTTTGTCAAACCTGCAAAGGAGAAAGCTATTAAAGTCTAATCTCTACGCACAATGTTCGGAACAAGCAGAAATTATCAACCATTGTTTCTTCCAATGTCGTGTTTCCAAAGAAATTTGGAAATTGGCTCCTATATCAGCACCTCCATGTAAATCTGTTCTGCAACAGTCATATTCTCAAAACTTTGGGAGCTTTCTATCCTTTCCACCATGTGAGAAAAACAGAGATTTATTCCCGTTCTTTATTTGGTGAATATAAAAGTCTATAAACTCATACTTATATGCTAATCATCTCTCATTTATTCCCGATATCATATCAAAAGCTTTGGCAGCTTGACAATCTGCAAATACATAGATAAACAAAACTTCTAAACATCATGATCAAATTCTGAATCTTCCTCAAAGTCGAAGTAATTCTCCAGATCTTAATTTTTTTATCACTACTATATAGATGCCTTGTGGATTAATAACTCTAGCTCTATCGGCATTACTTGAAAACTTTATGACAAATCACATAATGTTATAGTCTGCAATTGAGGCAGTCTAGCTGCTCCTACTAATGCCTTAGAAGTAGAGGCTCAAGCAGTTAAGCACATCTCATCTCTTGGCTATAATAATGTTTTATGTCTCTCTAATTCAAAGCATCTTATGGACCGAACAATATCAACAATGACAAAGCAAGGAAGCACTCTTTCGACTGATCTTCTCTATCACTATACTCAGGATGTGTTATCCTACTCACAATTAAATCATTTAGCTTTCTCACATACCAGACAGATACATAATGGTCTCGCACATGCATTGGCTAAACAAGCTCAAATATCTTTGTTGCCTTTAATTATATCGTAGACCCAATTGTAACATGTCTTTGTACGTAAACACATCTATATAATCTATGCTTTTCGACAAAAAAAGTTATATATATACACACATATATTATAATAATAATAATAAACAAATTAGTTTAAACATGTGTACTTTTTTTAAACCGATGGAGGCAATTACAGCGATTATGGGTAGGGCAAAGTCGATAGGTGATGGGGACGTAATTATGTCGAATATGACTCTCATGGGCCATCCACTAGACCCGATGGTCTTTTCCGATGCACATACGATGATGACGATGATGAGTAGCATGGAGAAGGGTTCGAGTTCGTCTTTGATGGGGCAAAGGACGAATAACGTAGGGAGCAAGGTTTTGATGTTGGTGATTGGTTATGAGAAGGAATCTCCTCCGGTTCCTCTTGTGGCACCGGTGACTTGGGTCTCTAAGGTTACGGGGTCTACTGTGGGTGGAATTCTCTCGCCTGAGATGGCAATTGATGAAGGGTTTGTGTTGGACAGAGCTAAAGTAGAATTCTCGATGGGTCGGGATGGTGAAGCGGTGGTGACTATAGGACAGGAGGTTATAGCGGCTATGCAGGGATATGATTCTAGCAATGTATCAATGTTAAGATTATAGGGCGAACGCCTGCTGTTTCGGTGCTGTATCAAAAACTGAAGGAACTTTGGAAGCCTTCTTAGGACATGACTGTTACAGATTTGCCGAGGAACTTTTTATGATTCGCTTTGAGAAGGAACAAGAGTATTTAGCTGTATTAACATGCGGTCTGTGGAAGGTTTTCGGGAGTTACTTGTTGATGAAGGCATGGGATTCTGAATTTGATCATCTAAAAAATGCTATTACGACTACTCCTGTATGGGTTCGAATACCGCAAGTACCTGCGTACTTTTATCATACAACCATAATAATGATGATAGCTCGTGGTGTTGGTGATCCTATTAAGTTTGATGGTACGACAAGAACTATGGATAGGGCGAGGTTTGCAAGGGTTTGTATCGAAGTAGATTTGTCTAAACCCTGAAAAGGTACGATATTGGTCAATGGGGAAAAGTATCTTATTGAGTATGAAGGTCTTTCGCTGATTTGTGCCAATTGTGGGCTCTATGGACATGCGGCAACTGGATGTCCTCGACGGGAGCAAGGTGCATTAGGCAGATAAAACAGTGATGGTGAATAAGACAGTTGATGCACTACAGAGGTGGCGAACGTTGTGTCTACCGATTTAGTTCAGTTAAATGGATTTACGATGGTCAAGAAGGTGGTTTATCGCCGTGATTTGCCGACGAGTAGTTCTGGTAATAAGGCGGCAGGTGCTCTACAAGATTTGGTGACTCAGAGAATGGCAAATGTCATGGTGTCTTTTAACCGTTTTGGCAAGTTGGATGAATGCATAGATTCCCAAGAAGTTCAGAAGGGTGGAATTGGCAAAGAATAAAAATAAAGATAATGAATCTCCAGGGAAGATGGAGGTGTCAGGCAACACTAAGGACTGTGAGGGTGTGAGTAATAGTTCAGATGGGTTCAAGTTTAGCAGTGAGCCAAAGACTGGGCTAGAAGAGAAATATGGATGTGGAATCAAAGTGGTTGATCGTTCATTAGAGGCTAGGACTAATAGAGTTTATCACACCAAAGGTATGATATTTGGACCTACTAAAGGCGAGAGTATTTTAGCATCTTCAGGGAAAAGAATACGTGTGGAAGAAGATGGTGTGTGCCATGATAGGATGGGCCTTCATGTCTAATTCTCATAGTGCTGGCTCGATAAAGGTAGGGAATGGTATGCTTGTGGATAATACTAGTAGTGATGGGAACTCGAATACTATTATATTATTGACTATGTTGAGTGATCAGGAGAAGTTGAAGGTACATGTCAATGCGTTGATGGATACATAATAATCCTTCGTGGTAGTTTTTCACCTTTTAAAGTTCATTATGATCATGAATTGTATTTTTTGGAAATGCCGGAGGGCGAATAACCCTAGTTTCTGACATTCTATTCGATATATTATGAAGAAACATAGAACTGATGTTTTGGAAATCTTTGAAACGCACTCGGGTGGAGAAAGAAAACGATAAATTTTCCAAGGGTTGGGATTTTATGGATCTTTTCGGGGGGATGCTTGTGGCCAGAGTGGTGGGCTTTGGTTGTTGTGGAGACAGGCTTTTGGTATGGTTGCGATTCTGGTGTCGTCCGAGCAATATATTCATGCTAGAGTTGAGAATAGTTGGGATGTTGCGTCACTGAATTTAGTTTATGCTGCACTAACAGCTGGGAGGAGGAGTGGGTTATGGCAAGAGTTGCGACGAATGGTTGAGTCCATGTCTTTCCCTACGTTTCTCAAAGGGAATTTTAACACAACTGCTCGACTAGATGAGCGAACGGGTGGGAATGGTAGATTGTCTCAAGATTCTGTTGAGTTTTGTGAATGGATGAATGCAACATCATTGATTTATATGGGCTTTTGTGGGAGTACATTTACTTGGTGGAGAGGACATAATGAACACAATTATATTGCTAAGAGGCTTAACCAAGTTCTTTGTTATGGACAGGAATGGTTGAAGTGGCAGGATGCGGTGGTTTCCCATCTACCATTTTTCGCATCGTACCATGCCCTGTTATACCTTCAACTTCTCCCGATAATAGCTAAGGACCCCAGTAAGAGACCATTTCGATTTGAGGTTGCATGGTTACAACATGAAACTTTCAAGGAGTTATTAGCACACGCTTGGAACAGACTTATTAGTACATCTATGGCTTTAAGACTTTTGGAACGAGTCTTAAAGAAGTGGAATTGAGAAGTTTTTGGAGATATTAATAAGTGTAAAGAACAAAAGTTGGAGGATATTAAGCGCATCCAATATTGCTTGGTGCATACTCAATCAGATGCACTACTTAATGAGGAGGAAAACTTGCAGCAAGAGCTTGATGTTATTTTAGCTCAAGAGGAGGTTTAATGGTTCCAAAAGTCAAGAGAGAAATGGATAACGCTTGGGGATCAAAACATGATTTACTTTCATACTTCTACTGTAGTTCGAAGAAGGAGAAATAGGATTGAGAGCTTAAAGAATAACGAGAATGTTTGTGTGAGTGAGACCAAGGAGCTGGAACGTTTGGCCATAAATTACTATGCGAGGTTATACTCTTTGGATGATGTAAGTGCTAACCCAGTAAGCATATCGACAACTGGTTTTGTCTCACTTTTACCGAGTGAAGAACAGGCTTTACTTAAACCTTTTGTGTCAATGGATGTGAAAAGTGTAGTTAGAAGTATGGAATGGTATAAGGCTCCAGGACCGCACAGATTTCAACCCCTGTTTTATCAGTCTTGCTGGGATGAAGTTGGGAGTTCTGTCTCGCAGTTTGTACTTGAGTTTTTCGGACGAGTGTACTCCCTCAAGGCACAAATGATGCGAATATAGTCTTTATTGCCAAATTTCTTAAGCCGGAGAGAATTACCCAATTTCGATTGATCAGTCTTTGTAATGTTTTATTTAAAACAATTACAAAAACAATGATGATGAGATTGAAGACATTGATTCCAAAACTTATTGGGCCATCACAATCAAGTTTTATTCCAGGACAATTGAATTTTGATAATGTGGTAGTAGTCCAAGAAGCGGTACATTCTATGCGTAAGAAAACTGGTAGGTTGGAAAAGTCAGGTGTTGAGTTTGGCTGGGAGGGCTACTCTAACAAAGACGGTCCTATCATCCATCCTATTCCATATTATGAGTATTATCTCATTACCAGCATCTACTCTTAGTGCGTTGGATAAGATATCAAGCACGTTCTTGTGGGGGTGGTTCACCGCAGCGTCGCAAGCAACATATAGTAGCAGGGGATACGGTCTGTTTACCTAAACAAAGGGGGGGGGTTTGGGTATCCGAAAATCGAAAGAGATGAATATAGCTTTGATAGCTAAAGTAGGGTGGAGGTTGCTTTATAATGTTACGAGTTTATAGGTGGTGGAGAACAAGATAGTATAGAAACCTTGAAGTTTGTTGATTCTAAGAATGCCCAAAAATTAAGGTTCTTCTCTTGAGATTAAGAATTTACAGCCTTCAATTATAAGAAAAAAAGTATCATAAGATTTCTGAAATTTCAATAAGCAAAACGTGCCCAATTACAATAAGGAGTCTACTCTTATAAGGAAGATTATGAAATTTAAACTAGCTAAATCATAGGGAGAATCCTAACTGATTTGAAAATAGAAAACAGATTATTAGAACTCTTTCTTATTTGAATTAGAAACGATAAGTAAAGATAAATGTGAGAGTAAGGTAGTCATGTGCTGCATCAGGTCCCCGGGGGGGGGGGGGGGACTCATCTCTGAATCTGAATTGTTGCTGTTAGGTGTAAAATGCCGAAGATGTTTGCCGTTGAAAACATTGGAAGTTTGAACATCAGCTGGCAACTCTACTCTACATGTGTTTGGGTTAATGCGATCAATGATCTTCACTAGGCCAATCCTTTTTGAATTCAGTTTATTGTATTCATGTAAAGGTATTCTTCTCTTTGTTAAGTAGACCGAGACTAAGTCTCCAACATCAAAAAGAAGCTCACGTCTATGCTTGTTGACATCTTCTTTGTACTTCTATGTGGAAGCTTGTAAACTTGCTTCAGCTTGTGTGTGTATATCCTAATAGATTCGAAGAACTCAATAGCTGAACCACGATGTCATGTCGGGTCTGGTACGGTTGACAAAACTAATGGACCACGAGGAACTTGGCCACTATACGAAAAGAAGAGAGACCCGTTGTTCAATTTCTAGAATGGTTGTGTGCAAATTCTGCTTGTAGAAAATGTGATTCCCAAGAGCGTATGTTACCTTCCACCAAACAACGCAACATATTGCCTAGTGATCAATTCGTCACCTTCGTTTGGCCATCAGATTGAGGATGATATGCTGTACTCATATCCAAATTTGTATCTAATACTTTCCATAAAGATCTCCAAAAGTGACTCAAGAATCTAGTGTCTCTATCCAACACAATCGAAGTGGGTAATCCATGGAGTCGATATATCTCTCAGAAGTATAGTTGTGCAACAGTTGTTGCATCAATTGTCTTCTTACACGCTCCAAAGTGAGCCATCTTGGAAAATCTATCCACCACCACAAAGATGGAATCATTACCCTTTTGTGTTTGCGGTAATCCCATGACGAAGTCCATGCTTACATATTTCCAAGGTTGCATTGGTATTGGTAGAGGTAAGTAGAGATCAGCATTATATGCACCACCCTTCCCACGCTGGAAAGTGCGACAACAGTTAACAAATCTCATTACATCCTGACGTAGCGTAGACTAAAAATAAGAAGCACAAACTAGCTATAAGGTTCTATCTCGTCCAACATGTCCTTCTTTGTGTAATTCTTGAATGATCTTGTCTTGCCAACTACATGCGGGAACACAGATTTAATTACCACGAAAGAGAAAACCATCAATGAGGGAATATTAGACTTCATGCACTCTATCAAAGGTGTCGTAACTGTGCTAAAGTGAGCAATAAAGCGACCATAAAACGAAGCTAATCCATGAAAACTACAAATATCTACCACTGTACTTGGAGTAGGCCACGCCTGAATTGCATTTATCTTCGACATATCCATTTTCAAACCATCCTTTGACACAACATAACCCAAAAACAACCAAATTTACACTTTTGCTTAGCCACATAGAATGTTTCATGTCGTAAAGTAAAGATAATCTATCTTAAGTGGTCAGCATGTTTCACCATCGACATACTAAAAATGAGTATATCATCAAAGTAAACGACGAAAAAATCGACCAATGAATAGACGCAACACTTGATTCATTACTCGCATAAAAGTGTTTGGAGCATTAGAGAGGCCAAAAGGCATAACCACCCACTCAAATAACCCTTCACGAGTCTTCAAAGTCGTCTTCCACTTATCTCCTAACTTGATTCTGATTTGGTGATAAACGCTTTTGAGGTCAAGCTTCGAGAAAACCATGGATTTGCGGACTTAGTGCAATAAATCATTAAGTCTTGGAATAAGAAACCTATACCGGATTATGATCTTGTTGATTGCTCTACTGTCAAAACACATCTGCCACTAACCATCTTTTTTAGGGATGAGAAGTGCTGGTACTGTGGCTGGGCTCATGCTTTGGCGAACATAACCACGTTCAATCAACTCTTCTACTTGTCTGCGTAGTTCTTCGTGTTCTTTTGTACTCATTCGATAGTGAGGACGATTAGGAAGTATTGAACCTGGGACGAGATCAGTGTGGCGTTGTATGTCGCATAGATGTGGTAGTTGAGACGGTAAATCATCTGAAAAGACGTCTGCATAATCGCATAGACACTATTGTAATTCACTTGGGATAAGATGTTCTTGAGCTGCCGGTTTTGGCATTGTCTGTGGAAGAAGTAACCACGCAAAATCTGTGTCTCGCAACTTTATTTCACACTTTGCAACTGTACTCAAAAGTTGTGGTGCTCGCAATGTAGTTGTTCCGGAAGAACCAAGTGTATGTGGAGGCGATGGAAACATCACAACCTAGGGGTTCTCAAACATAAACTCATAAGTGTTTCTGCTGCCATTATGTATCACATCACAGTCATACTACCAAGGCTGACCCAAAATGAGATGACTCACATCCATCAGAACAATGTCGAAATAAAATACATCCTTATAGAAATTACCCATCAAAAACGAAACCATACAACATTCTGAGATGTTCATATCAGTTTTTTTGTTTAGGCATGCGAGCTTGTATGGTGTTGGATGCTGCTCAGCTTGAAGTCCTAGCTTTGCATAGGTATCGTAAGAAATAATGTTGCGAGAACTCCTGGAATCAATCACATAACGACATATCATCCCACCAATTGTGAAAGTAGAGTGAAAAATGTCTGTGCGCAGCCAATGATCATCACTTTTTGTAGGTGCAAGGAAGATGTGCTCCAATACAAGATTCACGGCTGTATCTCCATAGATATGTTCCTCCATGATCTCATTCGTTGTCTCAATCTGTTCAGGTTCATACAGCTCATTAGTTTCCCATGTAATATCATATGTTAACAATCCTCTTCGAGTTGAATGTGGAAAATTTGCTTGTCTATGGCCCAGTTCTCCACAAGAGAAACATTGAATAAAATTTTGTCGTTGTTGGCGCTCAAGTTGTAGCCCTGACCCTGCTTCTGTTAATATACTCTTGGAGACTTCTCTATTTTCCTTGTTATTTTGTGCTGTGCGCCAATGTCTGGCTGTGTTCCCGTTAGATATTTGCTGCGTGATGCTTGGATCTAAGTGCTTGTTGTCGGCTTTTGTTGCTGTTCAAAGGTGACTGCCCAGCGATGAGCTTCAGCAATCGTGCATGGATCAAATTGAGACGTAGCTGATTGGATTTGTGGTCTTAAACCACCAATAAAGCGTGACACTAATTGAATCTCTATATCAAATAAGTCGACGCGAGTTAAGAGTAATGAGAATTCGTCCGCGTAATCGTCAACTGAGCGAGAGCCTTGCCGCAAATTTTAGAGCCTTGTGTACATTGTACAATCAAAGTTGTAGGGAAGAAAACTTGCTTTGAGGCATCGTTTGAGTTTTTCCCATGTTCTGATCTTATATTTGCCATTGCAAAGTCTTGTTGTTTTGAGCTGTAACCTCCATGATGCTGCCTCCCATGAAATTTTGTTGCGATGAGAGGAACTTTGCGATCCTCTGGCACATGCTTAAACTCGAGGACTTCCTCCATTGCGACTAACCAATCCAACAGTTCTTCCCCACGAACTCCTCCATGAAACTTATGTATGTCAACCTTAAAACTTAACTCCCAATTATGTGAATCTCGCTCGGAATTGCCTATATTGTGTTCTCTTCTAGAACTAAATGCTGCAAAAGGATTCACATCATCATCATCAGAATCAATTACTGATTCTACCGGTGAATCACGCTGAGGCTGGCTTCGTCTCGCAAGTGCTTCTGTCATCTCTTGTAGGGAATTAACAATTGTTGTCTGTATGTTCTCTTGCATTGCTAGTAATGTTTTCCCCAATTCTGTCCAGTCGAAGGGTGCATCATCTCCACGAGATCGACGAGGAGGCATCATGTTTCTAAAAAAAATTGGGCAATGAGAGATTGAGTAACGTGAGTGATTTGCGAAACAATTAGGGTAGAAAGTTTTGGCTCTGATACCAAACTGATGGAGAACAAGATAGTATAGAAACCTTGAAGTTTGTTGATTCTAAGAATGCTCAAAAATTAAGGTTCTTCTCTTGAGATTCAAAGAATTTGCAGCCTTCAATAATAAGAGGAATCAATAGCATAAGCTTTCTGAAATTTCAATAAGAAAAACGTGCCCAATTACAATAACAAGTCTTCTCTTATAAGGAAGATTATGAAATTTAAACTAGCTAAATCATAGGGAGAATCCTAACTGATTTGAAAACAGAAAACAAAGTATTGGAACTCTTTCTTATTTTAACTGAAACGATAAGTAAAGATAAAGGTGAGAGTAAGGTTGTCACGTGCTGCATCAATGGGCTTGTTTACTACATAGCAAGTATAAAGTTCAGTCTGTTTTGTTGGACAGTTGGTATCGTGAAGCTTGAGTGGGATCATCCACTTGGAAGAGTATTTGCCTTGGATTACGAGAGGTTGTGGCTCCAGGGGTCAAGTGGGTTATTGGTGATGGTAAATCGATCGAGTTTTGGAATCATCGATAGTTGAAGAATGAGTGTCTTATGGAGGAATCAGTTATGCTAATCCCAGAATGGAGTCGATCTCAAAAGGTTCATGACCTATGGGATTCACGCGTCGGGTGGAGAATGGAGTTTATAGCTCTGTTTGTTAGCAATTCTACAAAGTTACAATTACTTTTTGTTGTACCGGATGAATTCACAAGCGCAAGAGATAGCTTGTCGTGGGGAGCTACTACGGATGGTAAGTTCTTGGTATCGTCGGCCTATCGTATGTTGACTTAGGAGACGCGACAAGGCCCATGTATATCGATATTCTTTGATCGAGTTTGGAAGGTGAGGGTGCCCGAAGAGTTTGCTATTTCTTGTGGTTAGTTTCTAACCAAACTATCAAGGGGCCTTTGATTCTTCGACTTTTGTGGAAGCGAATGCGGAACGAACTCGTCACCATTTAACTCAAAATAACTCTTGTCAAGTATGTCGCGGTGGGGTTGAAACGATAATGCATGTATTATGAGATTGCCCAGCTATGAGGAATATATGGTAGCGCTTAATCCCGGGAAGTAAACAAGCTTTGTTTTCCCGGTTATATTTATTTGAATGGTTATTTTACAATCTTGGCCCATCTTGTGAATCTATATCTCCGATGTGGCCGACTATGTTTGCAATGGCGGTGTGGTGGAGTTAGAAGTGGGGCTTGGGAATGTGTTTGATTCTCGGCGCCCATGTTGTGACCGAATACAATTCATCCATGATGTGAGTTTGGAACTGGTCAAGGCGAATGGGAAGACTGCGGTGGCGAGGTCAGAGCGGGTATGTGTGGTTCGTGAGATTGCTTGGAGTAAACCTAGTCCAGGATGGGTAAAATTGAATATTGATGGTGCGGTGCACGGAAACCTAGGATTGATAACGGCTGGAGGTGTTCTTTGTGACGAGCATGGTATTTCGCAAGGGGGGTTTGTTCGCAATATCAGGATATGTACAGTAGCATTGGCTAAACTATATGGTGTATAGTATGTGTATATTGCCTGGAAGAAGAGAGTCACGCAGTTTGAGTTAGAGATTGACTCGAGTTTAGTTGTGGGTTTTTTGACATATGGGATTGATGACTCACACCCATTATCTTTTCTAGTACGTCTGTGCTAAGGCTTTATTTCTAGAGACTAGATAGTCTGGATTTCACATGTGTATAAGGAGGCTAATCGTCTAGCCGACGGGTTAGCTAACTATGCATTCTCTTTATTTTTAGGATTTCATTCTTTTGATGTTTTTTTAGAGTCGCTTGCTGTTTTGTTTGACGATGATACTGTTGGGGTGTGGAATTTAAAAGATGTTTATGTGTAAATTGTTTTATAATGAATAAATTGGGAGGTTAACCTCCCGTCCTTTGACGAAAAAAACATGTGTATTTTTTAACTCAAACCTCTTGTATTTTGAAACATAGATAGAAATATTGTTATTAATTAATGCTAATTGAGTATCATGACCTACCATTAATGCTTATCATCTCACATTTTGGTGTGAATCGATCTTCAAATATTTTAAAAGGATGATGACCAACCATTGATGCTTACCAAAAATGATGATGCCCTCAGAATTGTAAAAGAAAAAAGAAAAAAGTAAGCAATCGGGATAACCTAAATCTTGAGCACTTATTGGAATATAAAATTATTTGAAACTAAAAAAATAAATCCTGTGGACAAAATGAATACATTTTCTCTTTTTTATATCACTTTACTGTCTATTACTTTATTCTCTATAAGGTTTTTGTATAGCAAGGAAAATAAAAAAACAGCAACCCGACAAATCCTATTTGTTGGTATTAGTCCTCGACATTCAGTTTTTTTTGCGGTTCAGTTTGATTTTTTTTTTGATTATTTTGGTTCTGAAAAAATAAAATTAATTAGATATGTACCCGTGCTATACACGGTTTTGTTTTTATTAATGCTTAATATATATTTTGAAGAATATCTTAGAAATTTGTACGTTTGTAAATTCTGAGAACCAACTTAATAATAAGACCTCACATGTGGAAAATTTCTTTAGCTACTAATTTTGGAAATCTAAATGTATATATATGATACTCCACTATTTTGATTGATTGAGTTCGACATGTGAAAGAATCCATTTATTACTAACTTTTGAAATCCTATTTGTTATAATATGATTAGATTTTAAGCTAATAATATAATAAAATAATAACACATTTAATTTAAATTTTTACCTTTTTGTTTGTTTTTCTTGATTGTTGTGGAGGTAAACGAAAATAAATAAATTAAATTAGAGAAAACTTGAAAAGTTAAAAAGTTTTAAAAAATTGTCTATGTGTTTATGTATATATAACAATTAATATTTACAAATCTCTTTTAGATTAGGATTATGTATACAAAATTTCTTTCAATTTAAGATTATGTATACAAATAAATATTGGGGGATTTTCAAAAATACCGCTTTTGACATGTACTATTTTCAAACCTACCTTTTCCTTTGAAAATTGGGAGAAAAATGGTCATTAGGGGGTATGTTTTGAAAAAGGGCATTTCAAAAGGGGCATTTTTATTAGTAATTAGATTATTATTATCTGTTAGGATTAGGATCAGAGATATATATTTTATCAGATTAGAATTTTTTATAAATATATATTATTCAAAATATCATATGTATATAATTTTTTTAAAAATAATTTTAATATAATATTTTTTTATATAATAAGATTACTAACGAAAATGATTTTTTGTTAGAAATAATTTTTTAAAAA
>OVBA01003716.1:0-25000 GCA_900406435.1 Lepidium aucheri
CTAAGAAAATGATATTCTATTCCCTTTTAAAAGTATATATACCCAAGAAAGCTTCTACATGAGCTAAGAAATTCTTAAATTATGGTGAAAGAAATAAAAGATTTTAGTTTTATCAATAAGATTCATTGCATATTGATGTTCAGGTAATAATTATATCAAATTATCTGTTTTCTGGTTTTNCAGTTTTTAACTTCCTACAAGTCTGCCAAAATTTTAGCAGACTTCCTGCAAGTCTGCCAAATTCTGGCAGACTTCCTACAAATCTGCCAAAATTCTGGCAGAGTTCCTGTAAGTCTACCAAAATTCTGGCAGACTTCCTACAAGTCTACCAAATTCTGGCAGACTTCCTGCAAGTCTACCAAAATTCTGGCAGATTTCCTCCAAATCTACCAAAATTCTGGCAGACTTCCTGCAAGTCTGTCAAAATTCTGGTAGACTTCATGCAAGTCTACCAAATTCTGGTAGACTTCATGCAAGTCTACCAAATTCTGGCAGACTTTCTGCAAGTCTACCAAATTCTGGCAGAGTTCCTGCAAGTCTACCAAAATTCTGGCAGACTTCCTGCAAGTCTACCAAAATTCTGGCAGACTTCCTCCAAATCTACCAAAATTCTGACAGACTTCCTGCAAGTCTACCAAATTCTGGCAGACTTCCTGCAAATCTACCAAAATTCTGGCAGACTTCCTACAAGTCTACCAAATTCTGACAGACTTCCTGTAAGTCTACCAAATTCTGGCCTGATGAAGTTGATTTAAATCCAAATAAAATCAACCTAAAACCGAATTGAAATAATAACAAGTTTTACACGAATATAAAACTTCTAGACCCGAATGTGCAAGGCTAATACAAATATTAAACGTTTTATCGTCTAATTTCTGTGCATATACGTAAATAAACATAATATAATAATATATCATTAAGAAAATGAAGAAAAACAGACAAAAGTAAAAGTCCCACTAACTCAAAATTCTACAGTTATTGCTACAACCTCACAAGGGTTTAATAAGATCATGACCGCATGATCATCCAAAATCCGACCCGGTTTTACAATGGATCCATTTGGGTCACTACAACGGGGCTCCGAACCACGTGTCCACCACCATCAAACCACGTGACCGACCCAAACGCAGCACCCGTTTCTCCTAACACAACATTCCTTGTATCAACCGTCACTGTAACCGCATAACTCCGTTTCTTAACGGCTGATGTAAACACAAGTCTCGGTGGTTTCACCGTCACCGTTACTCCTCTCGGCGACTCAATCTTCGCCCGATACACCACCTCTGTTTGCCCTACGTTCGTCGCTGTTCGTATAACCGTCTTGCTCACTGATCCTCTTCTCGAAGTAGGAAACATCACGGTGATTGACGGATAATTCAAATTTCCCGGTGACGGTTTTCTCGTTCTCGGACATCTTACCGGCGTTCTCGTAATCACTTGAATTGTTCTTGGTCCATATCCAATGGAGCAGAGGAAAGTGATGTAATCATCGTTGGTAATGTCGTAAACAAGACCCGGATTCATAGCCCGACCTAAATTCATATGACCGGAACCGTAATCGTAAGGCGTAGCTGATTTTCCGGTGGATTCATCGATTAAGGACCTATTAGCGTTATCGACGAGGTATGTCGTTGTCATCAAAGCCGATCTAATCGCGGCGGGGCTCCAATTTGGATGAGCTGATTTCAAAAGCGCCGCCGCACCGCTAACGTGAGGGGCAGCCATTGATGTACCGGAGAGGATGTTGAATTCCGTTTTCCTTGGATCTGACGGTAAACCTGTAGGTCCAACAGCGTCAGTCCATGCGGCGAGGATGTTAACTCCGGGAGCAATCAAATCGGGTTTAAGAATCTCCGGGTTTAAACCGTTTGGTCCTCTACCGGAGAAAGAAGCAATAACCGGAGCCGGTTTAATCCCAACGATAGTTCCTCTGAAATCAATAGAAGCTACTGGATTCGGATGTGTAGAAGCGTAAGCTTTGATTCTATCTCCTTCGTTTGATCCAACGGCACAAGCCGGAATTAGATGAGCATCTCCGACTAATCCTTCACCGTTAGATGCGCCGTTAGCGAGGATCATTCCGACGCCGCCTGCTTTCTTCACCACCAATCCTTTAGCTACACGAGCACTGCTTCCTCTATCACAAATCACTATTTTACCCTTCACATGCTTCGGATCAAGTGTATTCTCCATACATAGAGACGCCGATGACATTCCTAATTTTCCGGGATAAACCACCGGGAACATCCGGCCTTTCAACGGCACGCCGGCGTAAAGAGAGACTCCACTGATACGATGTCCGTCGCCGAGAATCGCATCCGCCGGGAAGTTTCGATCGATTGTTCCTGCGCCGACGGTTGTTACCCACGGCGCGAGGTTCGTCACTGACATACCGTTAGGTCCTTCGTTTCCGGCGGAGGAAGAGACGAAGATTCCTTTCGACGCGGCACCATATGAGCCTATAGCGATTGGATCGAGGTAATACGGTGAAGTGATTCCGTCTCCACCACCGATTGAGATTGATATAACATCAACGCCGTCTCTAACCGCAGCATCAAAGGCGGCGAGGATATCGGAATCAAGACAACCGGAATCTTTCCAACAAACTTTATAGGCGGCGATACGAGCTTTAGGAGCAACACCTTTGGCTACACCGGAGGCGTAACCGGACATACTCGCCTTAAAAGCGTGACGTCCTGCGGCGGTTGAGGAGGTGTGAGTTCCATGTCCATCGGCGTCACGTGGAGATAAAAACTCAATCGTTTTGTTGATTCCTCCGATTACGGCGGCTTGTTGTCCCTTAGCGAAGTATCTTGCTCCGACGATTTTCCGATTACAGTTTCTAGGTCCAAATCTAGCACCAGACTCACAAACACCTTTCCATTTCTTCGGAATCGGACCGAGATTAAGATCTGAGAAACTTCTCCTCTCCGGCCAAATCCCAGTATCGAAAACTCCGATGATAACATCTGATCCATAATCAGATTCTGACCAGAGTCCTTTTTGATTCTGTAAACCTAGAAATTGAGGAGACCGAGTAGTGTGAAGTTCACGACGCTTATCTTCAAAAACAGCGAGAACCGCCGGGTGGTTACGAAGGCTATTGGCTTGTTCGGGAGTTACAGTGGCGGAGAAGCCATGGAAAACGGTGTGATACGTATGGAGGATTCGAGATTCTTGAGTAAACTCAGAACTATACCAGTGATAGTGCGTCGGGAAAATAGAAGGCATAGAACCACCATCGATGCGGAAGATGAAGGTTTTCTCAGTTTGAGAGACGGTGAAGGAGATGAATAACGAAAAGAGAAAGAAGAAGAGAAGCAGAGCGTTAATGGAGGAAGCCATTGAAGAAGAAGTGGAGGGAGTGAAGTGAGTGGGATTTTACCGACAATTGTGGCTCTGTTTCTGATAATTATAAAGGGAAAAATAATAATTAATTAACTTTAGAATTTTAAATTTAATTAGATATTTAATCTAATTAACACATTCGATATTCATTCTGCTAAATGATTCCTAGTACAATCACCATGTTAATAAAGTTTCATGTGTTTGACATTTTTGATAAATTTCATGCGTTATTATGAACATTATAACAAATAAAAAAGGTGAAATTGGAGTGTTGGGTTATTATTTGAGTACTAATCATATTTGGGTTAGCTCTTTAATTACACCTTAATTGACGAAATTAATGAGATAGGTAGTTTTGTGGTTGTGAAGAGAGGACAGTGATTATAACGAAATGACAACGTTTCACTGCGAAAATGAGTCAGCGTTTTGTAGGATTCAATGTGTCTATATAAATTGATTGGTTTGACAAAAGTGAACTACATTGGAACTGCAGAAGTCACATTTTTTGCTCTTTACTCCAGGAAAGGCTGTGATCACATGCATGTGAGATCATTGTAACAAATAATATAATCTTACATCCTTACTTTCAACGGTCGATTTTGGTTATAAAAAAATAAAAATTTGAAATTAATTAATCATATAATATTATACTATTACTAGTAGGCTTTTAAGGATATAGGTATTGAAAAGTATTTTGTACTTTACAAAAATATTATATACAACGGCTACAATTCAGCATCTGTGGTTTTAGTCCAGTAAGATTATTAGGCTTCACAGACGACAACGAGCCCAGTAGGAAAGCCCAATATTAAAAAGCCCAATAATGCATTGGGCTTCTCATTATATCTTAACAGGCCCATACATCATACTAACATTGAAGTAGTACAATGCTTTATTGGTACTAGTCTAATGTATTCTTTCAAATCGTTCTCAAGTTTCTCATCCTTACACAACTTATCCACTTCATTGATATGTCAAATCTCTTGAGAATATTTATTGAAGACATAAAATAGTTCACACATCTTATAGTAATTATAATCAAATATTAGTGTATTAAAATCACAATTCACAGTTAAAATTAAATTTCTGAATATATTTGATTTTATTTCATTTCCAAAGTACTAAAATCCAAAACACTAGTGTTTAGACCCAAGAAATCATAACCAATGCTACTACTACTAATGTCACTTGAAGTATAACTGTTGTTACTACAGTCCTCTGTTTGACATTTCACTTTATTACATCTACACTCCTTGCCGTTTCCCAATCCAAACCGGCACGCAGTGCAAAGATGCTTCTGTCTTAAGAACTGCGTGTTAGTCTCATCATGGAGCTGGTCTTGCCATGGTGGGCTGATTCTAAGCTCGAGGTTTAATGCTATGCATCTTTCTTCATCAACTGAGTAGTTATCTTTCTCTCCTTTACAAATTAGTCCCTTTTGATTTCTCTCCACCCCAAAACTTTCCTTAATCTCCAATTGAGGATCAAAAGATAGGATTTTGACAAATGGGTCATTTACTTTTCTTGGAGTCTCAGTCTCGTTGATTGGTCGATGAGTCGTTGGATCAATCCCTCTTCTTAATAGCTTCCTCTTAACATGTGTATTCCAGTAATTCTTAATCTCATTATCTGTTCTTCCTGGTAATCTTGTTGCAATAAGAGACCATCTAACAAAAAAGAAAAAACAGAGTATATGAAAAACAGAACATACATAAAAACAGAGGATTTCTGTTTTTGTGTGACTTACTTGTTACCAAGAAGGCTATGAAGTTTGATGATGAGATCATCTTCGTCTAATGAGAAATTTCCTCTCTTAAGATCAGGTCGGAGATAGTTAATCCAACGAAGACGACAGCTTTTTCCACAACGTTGAAGACCAGCGGATCTAGGAAGAGAACGCCAACAACCTTCACCATGAGATTTGATGTAAGAAATGAGTTTATCGTCTTCTTCTTTAGTCCAAGCTCCTTTGTTTGTGTGGTCTTTCTCGCAGCAAGGAGACCTCCCCATCTTGTTGTTGTTGTTGTGAAGATGATTATGATTCTTATGATGATGAGATTAGGGTTTTA
Source organism: Lepidium aucheri (assembly GCA_900406435.1). Lineage (NCBI taxonomy): Eukaryota > Viridiplantae > Streptophyta > Magnoliopsida > Brassicales > Brassicaceae > Lepidium > Lepidium aucheri. The sequence goes on from OVBA01003716.1 coordinate 5,418, forward strand.
TGGAGAGATGGTTTGAAAGAGAGAGAGAGGTTGGAGGAGGAAGGTGAAGCCTAATTTGTTTCTAGAAGAGAGTTGGTAAGACACGTTTGAAGGAGTGCCTAGTGGGCTCCCTTTTCTTTTTCTCTTTGTTTTTTATTTTGAATCTATAAGAACCGATCTATAGCTCAAATTTATTAGAACGAAATCAAATTTTGAATGCATGAATTTTGTTAGGACATGTAATAGACTTTTCTTTTTAAAGTAAATTTATAAATTTGCATTTGTTCCATTTTATAGTATATTACAACTGTGTTAATTTCAAGTTTGTTTAGAAACTAAAGAATAATATAAAATATATTCTAAAATGTGATTATGCAACTGTAATTTAAGAGAATTTCGGTTCACATAGCATACTATCGTGGTCTTAGAGTATTTGCATTGGTAATAATTTGATAGAGTTTCTCAAATAATAAAAATATTAATATTTTAATACATTATAATTTTGTAATTAAATTTTTTATTTTAAATATGAAATTTAACAAATCATATACGTACATGTGGTATGAGAGTTTCTCATGAAGTTCTCAAGATTTCTCATTTGAGAAACCATCTCTCACATCTCTTTTACTTTTTTATTATTTTTTATTTTTTAATAATAAATAATGAGAAACTCTATAAGAAACTCCCGCTAAAAATAGTTTTAAGTTTTTTTCCCTAAACATTAGACTATAGTGTGTGTTATGAATTTATATTTTTGATAAAAAAAACTACAAACTGCAACACTCATAGGAATCTTCTTCTCAATTTCAATGGGAAACGCTTTATGGCTTTGAAATGTTTTTCAAACTCAAGTCTAGCTGTTCTCTTTTTGTTTTTTCAACCAAGTGTGACCCATCTTCTAGTTTCTGACAATCCGACTAAGAAATGTTTAGGACAAATGTAGTTATCGAGTAAGTTAAGTACACTCATCTATTCTTTAATTGAGTTTAATACATGTCATTATCAAACCAAGTAGTAGTTACAACGTTGATATCATAAATCATTGATTTAATTGTGAATATAATTCATACTTGAGAATACCTAAAATTAATACTCCATCAGTTTTAATATAAGTGATGTTTAAGTAGTGACACACAAATTAAAAAAGTTTTAAAAATACATATTTTAACATTTTTTTTGAGTACTCAGTTTTTTGAAAATATAAATCTCTAGTCAAAAAATCATAAAAACACAAAAGCAATACATAAAAAATGAGTTAAATTTTGTATTGATAAGTGATAATTATTACTTATACTAAAACAATTATTTTTTACTAAAACATCAATTAAAACGGAGAAAGTATTTTATTATGTGTGAAACCATAACTAAAATATCAAGTCTATATGTATTATTAGTTGTGACTAGATTAATACTAATAAACAATGATTATCCAAATTAAGTAACACAAACTGAAAATGTGATGGAAATTAGAGAAATGAATTTTCTTACCTGCTTTCTTCTTCTCCTTTAATGATTTTATTTTTTTTATCTATCACGTGAAAATTATACTTTCCCAACTACCATATACCAAACTTTTTTATTCCTTTTTCGTTTTCTCAATGTTTTTTTCTTAATTTATCTTTAACTTCCAACTAATTCTTACAAAACACATGTTTTCTTGAGAAACACCTTTTAGCAAAGCTTATCATTTAAAATCATCATTTGTATTGAATTTATTGAACTTTATACCAATTAGGATATTAATGAAACTGTTTCTGTTTATATCAACTAATTGTAGGAATTTTTGTTTTGTTTTTGAATTATTGTTTGGAGTTCTATATATAGAAAAGGAAAGAAACTTTATTGATGGAAGTTTGTTTGATATCTGAAAGACAATCTTAATATAAGTTTGGTAGATTTATTGGTGTACATTAACTTTAAACTCCTACCGACATATAATAGAGTATTTAATTATCATATAATAGAAAAGAAATTGGATTTAATATGCATGTGGTTTGTTGTCCTCACACCAAACAAATATTAATACTTATAAAAGTACATACATACCTATACAACTTTTATACCCATAATCAGTACAGAGTACAACCTCTAACAAGATATTTTCAATTTCATAATATACCTAACCTATAATATAAATCTCGTTCTTTGTCCAAATTTAGAAGCTTTTCATTTCTTAATATTTATCATTCTAGTTGCTTTTATATGTCAGTGTTATGTTACAATTATCTTCACATTCCATCTTTCATTAGGGTGGTCTTTATTTTTATTTTATTTTATCAATATTGAGTCAGACAAGTCTATTAACCAAATTTCTACATAATACAGATGATTGAGACTAAATTTTTAAATGTGTCTGTCTTTAATAGACTTATCGTCACTCCATCTTTCATTAAGTGACTATATGTGGTGAGACCAGATTTTTAAATGTGTCTGTCTTTAATAGATTTATCGTCTACCACTAAATTAAAGACCACTTGCATATTTCTTTATATTTATAATATTGATTTGGTAACTAGCAACTAACCTTATGTATTTATTATCTTCTTTAATGAAAATACGAAATGTACATAAAAGTTAAAAGAAGCTTCCTACCTAACAAAACCTAAAAAGTTAGGTCCAGATTCAGGTTATATGCCACTTTGTTGATATCGACTGATTTTTGGTATAACTCCACACATCTTGTACGTATTAATCATGCAAATGTAAACGAACGTTTGAATGAACAGACATGGAATCACTGACCATTTTCAACGTCCAAATATTGACTATTGAAGAGTTTCGTGGTGATTAAAGAGTTTAGCAACTTGTAGCAGCAACAAAATCTGACATGGAAACCCTTTATAACTAAAACTTCTATAGATGATTTGATAGTTTCTTTAATGCAGAATAAGAGGATCATTCACTTCATTCTCTTCCGAATCTCGTAAAAGTAACTAAAGGCCACAACTGCAGCTGCAACCGCAACCCCGAATGCGCTCTGAGCCAGCACCGTGCTGTCAGCAACCGGTTTGCTCGCTGAGGAGCCGGAGATAAAACCAAGCTCTGAGAGTTTTTTGTGAGATTCTGCGTAGTCTTTGAAGAATGCATCTTCATCCTATCAACACATTAACAAGACAAATTAATGGCTCACCGTACTGAAACTTTAATAAATGCAGCTCAAGATCAAACTTCTAAAGTTCTATAGAGGCATCGCAATTTCTATTTTGAGTCCTAGGACAACAACAAAAACTGATTTTAATTGACAACAAACAAGAAGAACAATAGGGACTGTGAGGGTCTCATTGTGACAGGATACAAATGGTTAAGAGGCAAGGAAGATTTTCAGTGTATACCTTTGCATAAAGCTCAACATAACGACGGAACTCAGGGTCTTCCAGTAAAGTCTTGTCAGTTGGAAGTTTCAACAAGCCATCTGATTCTCCTTTTAGTAGTTCCCTGAAGCCCCAAAAAGTAATTAATCATAAGTTAATCTTGGAAACGCAAACCGAAAGACTTAGAGAAAAAAAAAGAAGAAGCAGATTTAGTGTCCAAAGGTAAGGAAATAAAAATTACACGAAGTAGGAGTTGTCAAAGTTCAGCGGTTCTGGGGTCCATGGACCTTCGAAGCCCGACCTCTCTGGATGAGCCCTTCCCTACATACCCAAAAGTGGTCATGAGTATAAGCATATCTCTTTTCGAAAGTTATGCAAATGACCAATGAATTTACCAGAGTATGAGCTCCTGACAGTGCCACAATATCCTTATCAGATAGTCCCATGCGGTAGAAGACATCTCTAAGATGTTGGAAGCCTACAGACACATAAACAAGGTAAATTAGTGGAGAAGATCTTCCAATTCTCTGATCGGAGTTCCGAAGAAAAATCCAAACACAGTTATATTGATAAACCAATTCATTGTACCTTGTTTAGCATCAGGAAGTCTTCCTTCCTTGGGGCTAACACTTGAATCCTATCAGGAAGATACATAAAGTTAAATCTACTTACTTCAGTGTTGAACTATAAGCTGATATAAGGTCTCAAAAAAGCGAGAATGTACTTTTCTCCCAGGAACGAAGTTGATGTCAGGTCCACCAGTAACCTCAACGGCTACCACACCAGCAAGCTGAAACAACGGGAATTGATATATAAAGCCTGGACCTTATAAGACCAACTAAAATATGGAGAAACAACAATACAAACAGTACTAGACAACATGTTATAGGTACAGACGACAGACATGTGACATCCAGTCCGAGTCTTAGTAAATAACACCAGTGGGGTAGCAGCAACAAGGAGTCATTGGCTTGTAATTATGAAACTGTATTCAAAATTTCGTAATCACCTGATACAGGTCTGCATATGTGATTTTAGGATGTTTAGCTTTCACGCCCTCTGAAACATCAAAGAAAAGATCTCATAAGTCATAACTAAACAAATTCAAAGTCCATTTCTAAAAGCATAATGAGATGATGTCGAACAGTATAACTAAATAACAAGATTAAATCAATACGACACAAGCCAATACAGTATTGGCAATCCAAAATCCACGAGCAATCTAACCCAAGACTAACAGCTCAACTTCTTTTGAAATCCTTAGATGATACAAGTAAATCGAAATTTGTGGATGTGAAAACTCAACACTACACTAACAAGTCTGCGTATAGAGTAATCTCTCATCACCTAAATAAACAAAGCACAACAGGTAAAACGAATCGACAATAACCAAATCAAAATCACAGGGAGAAGAAAAACACACCACAGAGATCAATAGCGATCTTCAAACCACTATTGGCACCATGAGTAAATTCCTCTTCGTTCCTGATAGAGCCATTAGGTCCACCAGTCTTCGATTGAGCATCATAAGTACCGGCGTCGTGCCATCTTCACCCCAAAAAAAGATGAGACGACATTTCAACAATTAAAAACACACAAACAATATCGAGCAATTCCCACAGCCAAATATAGTCCCGTAGTTCGATTCGAAATAAGAAACGCAAAGAAAAACAATAGAAATAGAAACTTACGCCAATCGGAGCATTATCGGAGCACAGTTCTTGTTAGCGATGAGTGAGCGAAGGTCATGGCGAGCCTTGGTGATCTCCTTCAAGTACTCAGCATCAACAATTGGTGAAGCCATAGCTCGTACTCGTCGGAGAACGATAGAGAACAAGATAGAGCGATGAACAATAAAATGGTCAAAGGGAGTGAAGATTTTTTTGGTAACACTGAAGTTGGGCCAAGGAAGATAAAACCACCCAATGAGAAAACGGGATTTGAATGGGTAAGTGTCAGTTATCTGCTGTTTTCCTCAGCCACACCTTTCGGTGGACCTTATTCGCTTACAAGATACGCTTGTTTGCACGAGACTTGCATGTCATTTTAATTTAAATAAACGTCACACGAGTCTTTAATATTTCTAACAAACGGCACGCATTTTTTTATCTTGATGTGTTAAAATATACAAACACGTTTTGATTATGTTGTGGTTTCTTGATGAGATAAAATTCAAGTATCTTACTCGTGAATTAGCGTTAAATTTAATAAATTAAATACAAACAGAACCACAAAAATCGATGTCACGATATATTGAAATTGGTCGATCAAACACAGAACATGAACCATACGATGAAAATAAACCCTCAGTTCTTCTTTCCACGACCACACTTGACTTGCACGGCAAGTGTCTTCACAACAACATCCTTACATGAATCTTTCTTGTCTTGTTCAAACGTGCTTTTATTCACTGGAATCACACACTCTGCTTTTCCCAAACAATGCTGCAACATAACAATGTACTTTATTAGTTACTTCTATTACAAGAAACCCACTATATAACAACATAAAAATGATATTTTACCTTCTCGACGACTTGCTTTGAAACAGGAGCATTACATGTACCAAGTGTGAAGTTTCCACAAACACCAATAGGGTTTCCGAAACTAGCAAACTCAACAGCTGTGATCTTCTTAGTACCAGAACATTTGAGAGTAGCCGTGAGACTCACGTTATCAGTAATTGCTTGGATTTGATCTTGCTTTTTAGTCCAATGTCTTACACTTGGAGTGTAAGTTTCTCCGATAAAAGAACAAACAGTATCTCGGTTAACAATGACAAAGTCAATAAGCTCTGGTTTCACATTTGGCTCTTCCTCGAATATAACCAGAAGGTTTTTCTTAGGCTTTAAGAAAGATCTAGGAATGTGATACTCAATTTGTGTAGGTTCACCTAATGGAGACAAAAACGATTGCCAATATCTTCCTACACCTTCTCCATTCACCCAAATCAAACCTTTTCCCATTCCGTGCATTCGAATTGCTGCTGCACTTTGACTCTCAGGTGCATCGAACTCAGTCTGTAATAATGTTTCACATTCGTTAGAATGTGTTCAGAGATTACTAGAACATTCATACATTACCAATCAAAATCTAAAGAGTCTAATCTTTGGCTTATTACCTTGTACCAAGTAAGTCCTGGTGCTTTTCCTGTAAATTTTTGCCATTTAACCTTCTTTACTCCAAGCTCGTTGTAAACTCCAAGTTTTTCACCTTCCATACCAACCTAAAGATCATAAAACTAGATCAGAGTATATATACTCAATGTTGTGACTCAATTACAAAGGAATTGAGAGATAGAATTTCAAACCTTGTTTCCCCATTTGCTGCTTTCAGTTAGATCAAGAGTTCCAGAAGTCAATCCTAAGATAGAGACACCACGTGGCCCAGTGTATCTATGTTCCATGTAAGATCCACTGTCCTGTAAGAACAAACATAACACAACATTTGTAAATATGATTCTCAAATTCAGAGTTTAAATTATGTTTGTTGATACTTACTGGGAACCCTGTAAGAACACCAATCATAATAAGATGGTTCTCTCCTGCTTTTAATGTTACTGGCTTCTGGAAAACAAAACTCTTCTCTTCATGGCTTCCATGTCCACTTCCTGGTAATAAAATGTCATTATTATAGCTCTTTTTTGTACTTATATATCATTCTTCCACAATTCTTACCAAGATATTCTCCATTAAGCCAAACATGTAACGCATGTCCAAGACTAGCAATCCTCACAAAGGTCTTAACTCCTTTCTTAGGTAAGTGATTCTCATGAACCTTAAAGCTGCAAAACAGAACTAAACTTTAAGATTCTATTCTTTTGTATTTAATATAAAATCACATGAGAATAGAGAATCTACCTTGTTGTGTACCATCCATAATCTGTCTTGTCTTTAGTCAAACCATAAAGCTCAACAGGAATGTAATTGTCACCTTCGAGTTTACTAGGCAATGGCTCAGTGAACACTTGGAAATCAAACTTCTTGTTTGCCTTTTTAGACTTCATAAAGTTCCTTGAAGTGTGTTGAGAAACAATCTAGTCCAATCCAAATCAACAAAAACATGTTAAAAACTTTGTTTTCTTTTTGCTCAGTTAAATTAGAATCAACTGTTTTCTTCACCTGTGCGGTATTGTAAACAACAGTTTTACAATCAGGAAGAATACTAATCGAACGCGGAGCTACCAAAAATTCTTTCCCTTTGAACTTAATGATTTCTGCAGCTAGAGTGTTGTTGTTAGCTAAGAAAGCTGCACAAGTTTTTGTTCCAGGTTGTTCATAGTATCTAATCTGTAATTACAAACAGAAAAGGATGAAACATTGTTACATAAATTAGAAAGGAATCAATCTTTGTTTGTACATATATGCATGTTATTACCTCTGTATCTTTTCCAGGTTTCTCGACCTTAGACTGACCCCAAAGAAGTGCCTTCTTGCAGAGATTAAGAGCATTGTGAAGTTGCTTAAGATGACCATACTTAGGTTCTCTTTCTAAACCATATTCATCAAGAGGTGCATCATCGTAGTATCGAGCAGTTACATAGTGTGCAGATGTTCTTCCAAAGTTAGTTCCTCCATGGTACTACAAGATTATAAACCCATTTTGAGAATTTGAACAATCATTTTGCAATATTTGTAATCTCTATCATAATGAGTAATTATATATACCATGTAGTAGTTCACATGACTTCCATTCTTGGAGAAGAATCGAGCAACTGAGTAAGCTATATCTTCTGCTGATCTTTGAGTTGGTGGATCACCATACACACGAAACCTATAAAAGAAATTTACAAGATCATTATAACTTGTATGAATGAATCTTAAGTTTCCACATTTCTAATATATGTTTAGTAAAACCACTCACTGAGTAGTCCAATTCTCAGTCCACATAGATGGTTTGTTTTCTTTGTTTGGACCAGGGAAAGTATCACCACAATGTCTTCCATTGCAAGCATTGATCTGTATTCATCATCAAATCCTCAATGTTTCTAAATACTTTTCAGACAAAACACAATCTACATCCATATACATAACTTGACTTCTACCGTGGCTATAGATCGAATTTTATCGAAAACAAAAAGAACTTTTACTGTACCATAGGATCAGGAGCGTCGTTTTGCTTACACATAACCCATGGGATCCCAAGATTCATTGAAGTTACCAATGTAGAAGCCCATTTTATGTACTTAATTCCATCTTCTTTATATGCACGTTGAACCGCGCTATACTCATTCTCTATCTGCAATATTAATTTATGAATTTAGTTTAAACTTATTCAGTTTTTAATCTTTATTACTTACGTATATGTTTGTTTATTCACTTGTCCTAATATAATGGGGCCTCCTTGTGAAGCAAACAATTTTTCCTCCTTCATTTTGTCGAGTATCATTCGCACATATCTCTCTGTATGTTCCTGTAATAGATTTTTTGCTTAATTAAATCATTTCAATTCTTTGATAAATTGATTGTTATATTTATTTATTCATATATATATATATATAATACCTTGAATGGTTCATTGTCTGTTCGGAAGAAAATTCCAGGAACTTCTCTAAGCCAATAAGGAAGTCCTCTGACAAATTCACAAATAACACTTAATAATGTAAATTCCAGGAATATGAAAAAACAAAATATTAATGTAATATTATTACCCATGAGTCCATTCAGCTTGGATAAATGGTCCAAGTCTTAAGGTCACATACATACCATTCTTCTCAATCAACTTTATGAACTTGACCAAATCAGCTCGACCCGTAAAGTTGAACTGATTAGAATTACAACAACATTAAGAACCCTAAATATAAGTCATGCATTCATGCATGCATGCATGTTTATATAATCTAAACATATATTGATTTGTGTTTAAATGATTACCTTTCCTTGTTCAGGCTCATGTAAATTCCAGAAAACATAAGTTTGGATCGTGTTTAAACCACCTTGTTTAGCTTTCTTAATGATATTTGGCCACATCTCAGGAGTGCTTCGAGGATAATGAATGGAACCAGAGTAAAGAAGTTCTCTTTTGCCATCAATAATCAAAGAGGTTCCATCATAAGTCACATCTTTATTAGTCTTATTCTTCTTCTTCTTCTTCGCATCTTTTTTAGCTGCAAATGAAGAAGAAGATAAGAAGAGAACAACGAGAAGGGCTGATAAAAGCCATCGATTAAGAGAATGTTTTCTCATTGAACTTTCTCCTTTTTTCTTAATGATTTAAATTTCTGGTTTGGTTTTTGTGATGTTAGAAAGAAGAAGTTAAAGTTCTCTTGGAACCTCGTCCTTGTCGGAGGAATAAAAAACAAGGAGAGCTCAAATAACAAACTCTGAAAAAAGACAATGATATAAGAGAATGTTTCGCTAGGTTTCAGAGATTTTTACGCGTCTGAAATAGAATCCATCGTTGTAACTTTTGATACCCTCTCTCTTTTTATTTTTTTGCTATTTTTATAAGTTTGTTTTTGCCTTCTTCTTTGCCTAATATAGTGGCCAAAGACATAACAAGTCATTTTCTCTTTGCTTTTTTTTCACAGATCTAATTGTTTAAAAGTCTGACCGTTATATATTGGTTACAAAAATATGGGATTAGAGAAGTTGTATAAGTACACATTTTTATGCATATTTTACAAACAATACAGAAAAATAGGTCCAAAACCGACGGGTAAAACGATCGGTTTCCGTCGATATAAAAGTCAATCGATGGTATCCAACAGAAAATATTTGTCGTCTTAACTTCGTCGGAAAAGACACTTCCGTCAGTTTTCGTCGGTTAGACCGACGAACACCAACCGCAGAAAGTCGTCGATAATCCATCAATTATTCTCCATCAAAGCTCGTCGATTTGGTGCCTCCCCTCGGTCACCATCGTTGTTGTCTGTCGACTTTTGCTGTCAGCGTCAGTCGACCGCCGTGAACCACAGTTCGACGTTTACCACCGGTGAGGTCCGTCGGTAAAGATCAGATATAATCCGTCGATTGACATATGAATCGTCTTGTCGGTAGGCATTGGTGGCTATCGTCAGTTATCGTCGGTTTATTTCTATTGGTTGTCCTTGGTAACTCTCCGTCGGTTGTTGTCGGTTGACTACTATTGGTGTTCGTTGGCTAGAGCCTGGCGGTTGTCGTTGGTTTCTTAGCCGACGGAAACCAACAGCATTAATCAAATTAAATATAACTAATTAAAAAATATATTAATTAATATTAATAATAAAATTAATATTTAAATGAATTTTTTAAAGAAAATTTTATAATATATATGTTGACAAAAAAAATTGACAAAACAAATAAAATAAATATTATTTTGAGAATATTAAGAATTATACAAAAAAGTTCGGTTTAAACTAAAAGCTCAGGTCCGATGTTTTGCTGTCATTCGGCAAACTCTGAGGAGTGTTAAAAAGCCGCATTAGGTGGGCAATATGTGCTTCAGCCCTTGCCGTCATTTCCTGCTTCTCGCAGATTTGTAATATTAGTTTGGTTCTCCCTTAGCTCAATCAGCTCTCGTCGTTCGCGTTGACTGAGACTAAATTCTTAAGTGAGGTCAATATTCACATGCACCCTATTTGCGGTAACAAGCTTACCAAGTCCTAGTAGTCGTCCCTTGTTGTATGGAGTGGCCTACAAAATTTTAAAATACAGGAATCTTTAAAACCAAATTTTTAAAACGTAAGAAATTATATAATTAAATAAAAATAATACCTCAACGAAGATTCGGTTGATATCATCCCGAGTGAGCGAAGCAGAAGGCCCGACTCCATCCTGACTCATCTGTGATTGGAGCTCTTCCAAATCCCATGCTCCACCCTTTCCACCACCTCGTGCACCTTTGTGTTCTCGATCCTGCCAGATTTCTTACCAGTGTGACAACCTTTCATAAGGCTGAGCCAATCTGGTGCGAATCCATTCTTAACAATCTACAAAAACCAAAATAAATGTTAGAGGATAACGTAAAATAAATTAATAATTAAATATTAAAATTACCATATCTTGTTCAGCGCACTCAAAGGTATGGCAGTCGGCGTTGTGAGTAAGGGCGCCTTGACTGTCAGATCTTTCCCACCTCGTCGGTTCTTCTTGTTGTGTTCAGAGATCTTCTGTGTCGCCGATGAGGTCCAATAATCTACAAACTCCGTGAACCAAACAGCTGGGCAACCAAACAGTTTTGTTGTTGGATCTTTCTACCATGCAGTCTTCCAGGCGTACACGTTGTTGCTGTAGGAGATATTACACTGCTCCTCAAACTTCTTCTGAACTTGAAGCCTATGTTGGACCTCTCAGTTGAAATGTTGCTGTCAATTTTTTAAAAATTAGTATATAATTGGATGTTTAGTAAAATTATTTGTAACTTAGTCATAAAAATATTTGCCACAAAAGTTTTGAACCACTGCTCTTTCAGCCATAAAGAAAATTTGCTAAAGGTTGGATATGCAAAATGTAGCTGTTGTTGTATCATAAGTTTAACCAACGTGAAAATTTCGCCCTCGACCCAAAACCTTAAAATATTAAATAATAAGATTATATATTTCAGTATTATGTAAGCAATGGAAAAAATTTTTAAAAAAATTGTGACACTAATCATGTCGATCTTGGAGTTCCCAAAGTAGGATCGAGAAATTTAAGATGCCCACGCCCAGTACTAGTCAAAATCTGGTCCAACGTCATATTCATAGGTGGGGGCTGGTCCGATGGCCCGGCCTGTATCTCTGACACGTGTGGTGGAGTACGAGACAGACTCGGAATCCTATCTGAATCTGATTGTCGCCTAGATTAAGATAGCTGAAAACAATCGTACGAAATATCGCTAAAAGTGTCCAGAATACTTAAATTAACATAATAGAAATTTAATAAATATATATATATATATATCTAATATATGTACATATAAGAAATGGAAACTATTTATACAATTATATATATATATATATAACTCTTCGTATACTAATAAATATATATATATATATATATTCATAAAAATTTTAAAATCAGATATACTAAACATATCGAATATATGTATTCATAAAAAAAATTTCTAAAAAAAATTGTGTTCTTGACAAAAAAAAACGAGTTCATCATAAAAAAAAAATTGTTTTTGCAAAAAAAAAATGAAAATCACCATAACTCACCACTTTTTGGATCTAAATCGAAATCTAATCAACACACAACACTAATCTACAACTGATTCCGTTTCTAACCACCTAAAATCGGATTAAAAATCGAATACACGAATCTCAAATTCCAAATCGAAAAAATAACAAACAAAACTCGAAAACTAAATAAAAAGGGTCTTAAAGCTTACATAATGTTCGAAGAGGACGAAACTGTGGAGAAATGAGTGTGCTACGGTGGTTTTACGGGCGACATCAAAGAATTAGCGGTGGAGAAATGGAGGAGAAGAAGAAACACTCAGGGAAGATAACGGACATACCTGTCGGTTCGTTAATTAATGAGTCGTTGGTTTCCCTCGGTTTGTAATTAACTACCCATCGGTTTGTAGAGGAAAACCCTACACTAAACGCACTTGGTGGTTTTTTTTCTCAAACTTCCATCGGTCTCGTCGACTATAAACTGACAGAGCACTTTTTTTTTATTTTAAAAAAATATTTTTAAAATTTATTTTATATTTTAAAATTTAACTAAAAAATATTTATATTTATCTATCAGTTTCTATACAATTATCAATTTATTTAAATTATTTAGATTATAAAACATTTAGTCATATGTAATGAGTTTAAATAATTTTTCTCTTAATTATATTGCAAACGTAATTAGTACATATAATTCCGAAAAGAAATTGAAAAACATACATAACGAAACGTAAAACATACATAAACAAAGGAGAACATTAGCAGTAGTCTCATCTTCACATCTTGGGGTTAACACATATCATTTATCATCCAACAGACTGATAGTGCAAAGCAATGCTTGCAAACAATACGATTTGATAGGTGATTAAATTCACAGGCCGGTATGGCCTCTAGTGACCCCCATCTAAGCCATCCTCGGAACAGGTTTTTTCCAGGGGTGGTCATAGCTTGTATCTGGTCGTAGATTTGGTAGCTAATGTAGGTTGCTTCATCAATGTCAGGTACCATTTGAAGAAAGGACTCGAACACCGGTATTCCCACATTTTTGTTACCACAAAGGCAAAGAAATGCTGCACAAGCAAAACATGCATAGAGGAGATATGGTGTTGCATTGAGTAAGAGATATATACCTTCTTCGGATGGACCAGTCGTTGCTAGGATTCGTAACCTAATCACATACTGAGTAGTTAAGTGACCGATGTTCCAGCATCGATCAAGGAATGACCTGTAAGGTGAATTTAGTTCACCAAGTTGTAGGACAAAAATGAACTCATCAATGTCTACATTGAGTGGCACTTCTGCAGAATTCACTATCTTCTTGAATTCGGGACCAGCGAGAAGAAAATGCTTCAACTCCCAAAACCTTCCTTTTCCCACACGACGCACAATATCGATTGGAAGAAAACATATTTTTCTTTTTGTTGGTATTTTGCCTTAGGAAGAACCTCAAGATTTTTACAATAAACACTACAATCGTTGATCTTTCTCATATTCCATCTCACCGTTCGTTTGTCTCGTCTTATCAAATCAGGCGTCTTTATGTTTTACTGATTGGCTATTGTATTGACTATTGTGTTCACCGTTAGATGAAAGTAAATATCATCTAATGGTAATCCAATAGCTTCTTCAGAATGATTCAGTAGAAAGTTTAAAATTTTAAAATATGGTGTATACAGCAAATAAATTTACCCGAATACTAGTATTGTAGAACAGTCTATAATATTTATATTCATATGATTTGTTCTAAATTATGTTATATGTCTTTAATTGCATAATTAGTCTTTAATTTTCTAATTTGTCTTTAGTTTTATAATATATAAATATTTTAATTCGGTTATAAATATAACGTATTGCATCAGTTTCCATAGAAATATTAAAATATTTATAAAACCCGACAGATACCGACATGTTCTATTTTTCTGATTTGATATGACCAGACAAAGTTTGGTGTGACGGTTTTTGACCAAGACTAATGATTTCCGTCGGTGTTTGTTGGTTTTGAGGCGATTAGTAACTAACTAAAAAACGTTAGTTACTAGTTGGAAGACCTTCTGCCTAGCATCTAAAAAGGATTAGTCGGAATCTAGGCGATTTTAAGCGGTTTAAGCGTTTTTAAATAAATAATATTTTGTATGTATAATATGTAAGATAAAAAAAAAGTCATATTAAACTACATGATGTATAATAAAAGTTGAAATTTTGTTTTTAAATTCTATAATAAATAACTTGATGTTATTTAGACATAAATTTACAATTGATATATATATATATATATCCAATTTTATATAAGATTTGAATTGATTTTTTTAAAAAACGCCTAGACCGCTTAATTATCATTAAAACCACTTAAATTATCTTTGTCCGGCTAATTAATCCGATTTTTCCAAATCTGAATGGCCTAGATTCGCCTAGTACCTAGACGCTGCCTAGATGGCTAAACCAATTTTTCAAACTCTAATAATGACTATGCTGAGAGAATATACGGTCGAGAGTTGAAAGTGCGTCAATTCCCATAGAGTCATGGTTTGCTGTTTTAAATCAGGCTCAGTCCAAATTATTTTGATGCCCAAAGCGAACAATAAAAAAAATACATTTTTAAAATTCAATCTGTTTATCTTTAAGATACTATACCGTTACGCTATAATCAACTTTCACAAAAATGATTGCATGGAAATAGAAATAGATACGTGGAAACGAAACATATAGAAACACAGAAATTAAAATATTAATTTTTTAAGAAACGAGTACGTTTTGGAAACGTGTTATATATATTATATATATTATATATTAAAACATTGAACAATCAATTCATACTAGAAAAATCAAATATTTCAAATTCAATTAATAAATAGTAATTAAATTAAAAATATATATATACCATAACTTCGAACAATAGATTTTAAAGTTATTTTCATTCTCATTTTTATCATACAAAACTGATTCCAAACCTCATTCTTTGAAAGAAAGAAATTTATTTAAATTTTATAAAACTGAGGAAAAATAAATATTAATAAATTATATATTTAAACTATTACGTTGATAAATTTGAACTTATATTTCAAAGAATCCTAATTATATTATTGTGTTGTCAAAAATGATAAAATATTTGTGTCGTGTTTCCAAAAATTTATATTTTCAAAATGTTTCTGAAACCTAAAATAGTTTTGGGATAGAGTTTCCATACAACATAGTCTAAAACTATTTGTATATTTTTCTGGGGATAAAACACATGAATAATGTTAAATTTTCACTGGTACCTAAATGCCGGAACTTCTAAATTTTTTATAAAAAAAACTACATAAATTTGATGATAAAACTAAGTATAAATATGCATAATATCAAACGTGTGTAACAGAAGTAAAAAATGAAAGAAATTTTATTTTATTTTTATGCCCATAAATTTTTGTAGGGTCTTGTTTTGGGGAACGCACCAGCTAACCAAAAACTGCTATTTATTTATGTATTTATTATTTTATTTTTCTTATAGAAAAATATGGAAGATGACTTGAGAAAATTGAAGTGCATGTGAGGGGAGTAGGAAAAATTACGAAGACTCTACTTTGAGAGAAGACTTTCAGTAGCTATTTCTTTGTCTTCTTCTTACTCTTTAAGAGTTCTCACTCTCACTTTTTCTCTCTCTATGTACCAAAAATCCCCAATTCGTAAAATTTTAGGGTTTGAAGTTTTCAGGAAAGAGAGAGATGAGTGCTTCAAGGTTTATTAAGTGTGTTACCGTCGGCGATGGAGCTGTTGGAAAGACTTGTCTTCTCATCTCCTACACTAGCAATACTTTCCCTACGGTTAGTTTAAAGTTCTCTTCTTTTTACTGTGATTTTTGGTGAAGTTTAGCTTAGGGAAGTTGGATTTTGAGTTGGGGAAGAAGCTGATCATGCTTGTGGATTCTAGGGTCTGAATATGTCATAAGTAATTCTTGGGTTTTCTTAAAGTCTTGTTCTTTCTGCTACCTCAGTGAATGTACTGTAGTGATCTTTAGGGTATTGGAATCGCAGCTTTATATTATCTGTATCATGTGAGTGTGTTAGTTAGCTTTTGGGAAGGACAATTTATGGCTAATGTTAGTGGAATTTTGGATGTTACAGGATTATGTGCCAACTGTGTTCGATAATTTCAGTGCCAATGTGATTGTGGATGGCAACACTATCAACTTGGGATTGTGGGATACTGCAGGCAAGTTCTTATTACTTTGAATTTGTGTTGTTGTTTCTTTGTTCTTTTAGGGAGTCAATTTGTGTGTTTTGTCTCGATGAAACAGGGCAAGAGGATTACAATAGACTAAGACCTTTGAGCTATCGCGGCGCAGATGTTTTCTTGCTTGCATTCTCTCTTGTTAGCAAAGCTAGCTATGAAAACGTCTCTAAAAAGGTTTGATCTTTGGTTTTCCCTTGAAGTATTATCGTCTTTACTCCAACTTTCATTCGGTGATTTAAGTAGAATCCGTTTGCTTTCTTGCTCTTGATTCTCAGTGGGTTCCTGAACTGAGACATTATGCTCCTGGTGTTCCCATTATCCTCGTTGGAACAAAGCTTGGTGAGTTTCTTGTTTCTCAGCCCTTACCATATTTTCCTGTTCTGGTAGCTTATCTGATTATTAATGACTGATTCTCTTTCAGATCTTCGAGATGATAAGCAATTCTTTGTCGAGCACCCTGGTGCTGTGCCTATCTCTACCGCTCAGGTACCTTTGTCAAACTCTTCTAATGTATCTCTACCTGATTCATCGGCTTAAGCTCCACAATGTTTCATCTTTTGATGGTGATTCTAACACAACAGGGTGAAGAACTAAAGAAGCTGATTGGAGCACCTGCTTATATCGAATGCAGTGCAAAAACTCAGCAGGTAACCTGAGATTCAATATCTCTATCTAATCTTTACCCTTAAAGAACCGCGAATTGAATCCATTTCCAACAGAATGTAAAAGCTGTGTTTGATGCGGCTATCAAAGTGGTTCTCCAGCCACCAAAAAACAAGAAGAGGAAGAAGAGAAAGTCTCAGAAAGGTTGTTCTATACTGTGATTCAACACGAAAAAATAAATCAACAGGAGAATCAGAGCTACAAGTATTTTTTTTCTCCTTTTTCATAACTTGTTTATCTAAGAAATCAGAAATCTGTTGTTTGTAGTCTGAAATTGACAAAGTTAAAGAACTAGTGACATGTATTTGTATTCTTGTTTGCATTTTGATCTGTAAATATACCATGAATCCTTAATTTCTTTATTTCCTAGATTCACACCAATCGGATTATTTTCCAATAAGTTCTTTTGCTGCCTCAGCTACAAGTAGCTTGATATTGTTGCAGAGATGATTGCAAGATAAAACTGAAGGTTGATCTCAATTCTGACAAAGATATAACATTACAATTGTATGCATTACATCCATAAATATTATTATAGTGAATGCGTAATGTGCACGGAGAACTAAGGTCATTAAATTCTCGAGCCATTGCCGTACGTAGGAGGCAACCTTCAAGGCTTGAGTCGAGGCGTGTTCGTTACTCTTAACCCGCAATAGCCGGTGGCTACACACACACAAATCCCTTTTGACTCACCGGTTATCGAGAGTTTCCCGCTAATATTGCCGGTTTCCTCTTAACTAAAACTTGTCAGACTCTCTCTCTTTGACTAACTTCTCTTCCCCAAACTCTCTCACCGACACTTTCTTTATTGGACCGTTAGGTTTTATTTGTTTATTTACAAATTCAGTCTGTATTTATAAGATAGAATTAAGGCCAAGTTCTGGTAGTGTTAATGTATGATGATTCAAGGGTTAACAGTGAAGAACTCTTGAAGATGAGTGACCTAAGGAGAAAGATTTCAGGGAGATCAATTTCACTTCCATCGATAGATATATTACTAGACGACAAACCAGGATGGCCTTTTCTTAAACGAGCTGATTCAGTGACACCAAAAGCTCACCATTGGCGCACACATAATGTCTCAGTGGTCAACTGGGTCATGAGCTTACCAGAACGGTTTCCAAATCATCAGCACAATCTTAACTATGAGACAAGCTCTGTGAAGAAACAACTTAAGGAGATATTAAGTGACAATAGAAAATGGTTCGACTACAATGTTCTTGTGACTGCAACATCAGATTTCTCTCAAGGTACTTTTATGTTTGTTTCTCTCTGCTTCTCCTTCTGAATTTGGATTGATCTGTTGGTGTCATACGACAGAGAATCTGATTGGGAAAGGAGGATGCAATGAAGTGTACAAAGGGATACTTGAAGATGGAAAAGGCATTGCAGTTAAAGTCATGAAATCTTCATCTAAAGAAGCTATGACAAATATTGTTCATGAAATCAGGATTATCTCGTCTCTGAGTCACCAAAACATCTCATCGTTACTTGGTGTTTGTGTTCAAGACAATGATCTAATCTCCGTTTACAATCTTTCATCTATCGGAAGTTTAGAAGAGACTCTTCATGGTAACACAACACTCTCAACTTCATGTAAGATTCTGATTGATTTGGTATGAAGTGTGATGCTTGAATCTGCAGGTAAGAAAAAAGGAAAGCATGTATTATCATGGAAAGAGAGATTCAAGATAGCTATAGAGTTAGCAGAAGCGTTAGATTATCTTCACAACCAATGTTCTAATCCAGTGATTCATAGAGATGTCAAAACATCCAATGTTCTGCTTTCAGATGAGCTCCAACCTCAGGTGATTCAAGCTTCTTTCTTGGATTTCTTTTGCTAGTTGTCTTTACTGAACTCATAATTGATAGCTGTGACTTTAAGAATAGCTTTCAGATTTTGGACTGTCGATTTTGGGACCCAAGACATCTTCTAGGTATTTGATACAAAGTGACGTTGTCGGGACGTTTGGATACTTAGCACCAGAGTATTTCATGTATGGTAAAGTCAGTGATAAAGTCGATGTTTACGCCTTTGGAGTGATTCTCCTTGAACTCATATCAGGAAGAAAACCGATTTCATCTATGAATCCTAGAGGACAAGAGAGTTTGGTCATGTGGGTATGTTTGCTTTGGGCTAAATAGTTGAAGTGTGACCAACACGTAATAAAACCCTAAAGAGAATCTCCATTGGAATGCAGGCAAAACCATTGATTGAGAATGGAAACTTTAAAATGCTGTTGGATCCAGAACTTACAGAGATATTCGACGAGTCTCAGTTGCAAAGAATGATACTTACTGCTTCACATTGCCTAACAAGATCTGCAACACATCGTCTGAATA
>OVBA01003717.1:0-26557 GCA_900406435.1 Lepidium aucheri
CCATTGATGGGTTATAAGTTTTTTCCCAGAGAAATAAATGTCTGAAGAAACTAATCCTGAGATTATATAGAGAGTATATGTGGTTACAAATTCTCTCTATTACCCCAGTAACTTCCGCTTCTAATGAATCATCAGAAACCACCATTGCAACCGCTTAGCGGTTAATCGGAACAGTTTAGAAACTGTCTCCTTTACGCTTGTCTTCTTCGTCGTTATTCAGAGAGAGAGAGAGAGAGAGATTTATTTTGGATAATTTTGCGGTTGACTTCAACGGATTATTATTATCATTTTCTTTTTTTTCATATCTTTATTAATACTCTCAGTTTCACAATGAGTTTCACTTTAGATTTATTTTTTCGTTTCAAAATAAGTGTTATTCTACCTTTCCAATATAATTTTAGCATAAATAGTCTAATTTAATCTTATTATCAACCAATCAAATAAAAAGAATGTCAAGAGTTAATTAGTTTTCAAGGATATAATAAAATTTTAATATGTTTCCTTAATTTGTGTGCAAAAAGATTGAACAACATTTTTTAACATCTCTCTTTAAGTCCCAAAAAATATGTTTTCACTTTTTTTTCTAACAAATAATTTTAAAATTTGAACAAAATTGTTTCCTAAAAATTTCTTCCTATTATAAAACTACTCTCTAAACATAATATTGTTACATATGAAAATAAAAGTGAAAAAAGAATAGAGAGAGGTGTGAGATGAAGAGATAATAAACTCACAACTTTTTATTCATAAGTATATCTCAAATGAATTACATGAGAAGGGTATATATAGGAGTGTTGGGTCCGTTAAAAAACTGTGGTAAAACTATCAAATATTAAAATATTCTTTTGGATAATTATAAATTTATAACACTCCTCCTTAATTAATCAAAATTATTATGTATTGCCTCGTTAAAAACTCAGTGGGATAAAAACCATGACGAGTGAAAAGGAGTACAATGACGTAATCTCCCCCTGAAATGATGGATATCATAAGTTTCGTAATTGACGCATTCCAATTACTGTGAACATGTTTTCTGAATATTGTCGTAGGAAGCGCTTTCGTGAATAGATCAGATGCATTGTCCGTTGAACGAACATATTGAATATCTACTTCTCGAGTCTTCTGAGTTCTCGTGTGTAAGAGAAAAATCTTGGGAGAATATGCTTCGTTCGGTCGCTCTTGATATAACTTTCTCTGAGTTGGGAACACAAGCAGCATTGTCTTCAAACACCTTTTTTGGCTATTTATTTATAACTATTTTGTTTGCTTCTTGTATGTGTTTAGTCATGGATCTGAGCCATACGCATTCTCTACATGCTTCATGAAGTGTAACTGTTTCTGCATGATTTGAAGAGGTAGCGACTAGGGTGTGCTTTTGGGAATGCCAAGAAATTGCAATGCCTCCAATTGTGAATACATATCCAGTTTGCGATCGGGCTTTATGTGGGTCTAATAAATAGTCAGCATCTGCAAAACCAACTAAATTGAAACTAGAGTTTCTATTATAAAATAATCCCAAGTCAGTTGTTCCCTGGAGATAACAAAATATATGTTTTATTCCATTCCAGTGTCTGCGCGTAGGTGACGAGCTGTATCTTGTAAGTAGATTAGTAGTGAATGCTATATCTGGTATAGTGCAATTTTCAAGATACATGAGTCCACCAATAGCACTCATATAAGGTACTTGAGGACCTAATACCTCTTTGGTATCTTCAGAAGGTCAAAATGGATCTTTATCGATATTAAGTGATCTATTGACCATTGGAGTACTCAAAGGACTTGCTTTATCCATGTAAAAGAGTTTTAAGATCCTTTTTGTATAATTTGATTGATGTAAAAAAATTCCATTCTGAAGATGTTCGACCTAGAGTCCAAGATAGAATTTTGTCTGTCCAAGATCTTTTATTTCAAACTCTTTTTTCGTATGAGTTCTTGTCTCATTAGTTTCTTTTTGAGTTCCAATTATGTTCAAATCATCAACATATACAGCAATGATCACAAACCCAGATATAGATTTTTTTAATAAATACGCAAGGGTATATCGCATCATTGGTATATCCTTTACTCTACGAATATTCGCTTAAGCGATTATACCACATGGTCAGGATTCTTTTAATCCGTAAAGTGATCGTTGTAATTTGACTGAACATATTTCTTTTGATTTTGAACTTAATGCTTCAGGTATCTTTAACCCTTTTGGGATTTTCATATATATATATATATATATACATATTTCATTATCAAGTGATCCATATAGATAAGCTGACACAACATCCATTAGATGCATTACTAGATTTTTAGATGCCGCTAGGCTCATCAAAAATCTGAAGGTAATTACATCCATTACCGAGAAATTTGTTTCCTCATAATCAATTCCCGGTCTCTGAGAAAAATCTTGGGCAACAAGTTGAGTCTTATACCTTATTACCTCATTTTCTCATTTCTTTTTCGAACAAAAACCCATTTATACCCATCATGTTTAATGTGTTCATATGTTATGACAATAGATCCAAAATCTTTTCTTTTATTAAGGGAGTTCAATTGAGCTATCATGGCTATTTTCCACTTCTCACAATCAGGTTTTTTTTGGCATTCTAATATGGATTTTGGATCTGGATCATCAGTTTCATTATCAATTTTTTTGATACAGAAAATGAGAAAATTCCATCATCATCTTCTATTCCGTTTCTAACCCAAATATTTCTGTTTTGGGCATAGTTGATGGAAATCTCATCTTTATTTTCATCTTCATAATTTTTCTCTGTATGATTTGGTTCTTCTTGACAATTTTTATATATCTCTCCAAAACTCTTTTTCTTTCGGAGATTCTTATCTTTTGATCCTATTGGTCTCCCCCTTTTTTCAACTGAACCTTAGGTTCATTTTCTATATTTCCATCATTTTGTTCTTCCGGAACAATAACTCTTGATGGAACATTCACAACATGTATATATGATTCAATTACCTTTCTTTTATTGATAAACGCATCAGGTATCTGATTTGCCATATTTTGTAAATGCACAATCTTCTGAACTTCCAGTTCACGTTAATTTTAGGAGGATCAAGGTGCAACAATTATGGTGTGCACCATGTAATATCTTTTGGAATGTTTTTAGTTTCTCCCCCTAACTCTTGAAATTCATCTTCATTAAAATGGCAATCAGAAAATCATGCCGTAAACATATCACCAGATTTTGGTTCTAGATACCGAATTATACTTGGTGATGTATACCCTACATATATTCTTAATCTCCTTTGTGGTCTCATTTTTGTTCTTTGTGGTGGTGCTATAGGGACATAAATTGCACATCCAAAAACACGGAGATGAGGTATATCTGGCTTATGACCATATGTTAATTCTAATGGGGAGTATTTATCATATGCACTCGGTCTTATTTGAATTAGTGCAGCAGCATGCAAAATTGCATGACCCCATATTGAAATTGGGAGTCTTGTTCTCATTATTAACGATCTAGCAATAATCTATAATCGTTTGATTAAAGACTCAGCCATGCCATTTTGTGTGTGTGAACATGCGAGACTGGATGTTCAACATCTATTCCAAGTGACATATAATAGTCATTGAAGGCTTGTGAAGTAAATTCATCAGCGTTATCAAGTCTAACGTTCTTTACTATATAATCAAGAAATTGTGCTCTCAACCTGGTTATTTGGGCAATAAATTTTACGAAAGCCATATTTCGTGTCCTTAATAGACACATATATAACCATCTACTAGATGCATCAATTAACACCATAAAATATCTAAATGGCACACATTGTGGGTAGATAGGCCCACATATATCATTATGTATTCTTTCTAAGAATATCAGGGATTTATTTCTAACTTTGGCTGGTGATGGCCGAGTTATTAGTTTTCCAAGAGAACAAGCATTACACAAAAATTCTTTTTCTTGAAAAATCTTCTAATTTTTCAGTGAATGGTCATTTGTGTTTCCATAATTTTTTGCATCATAACTGAACCAGGGTGTCCTAAACGTTCATGCCATATTTTGAATGTACATGTAAACTTCGGGTTTACTATAACATATGATTCAATCACATTTATTTTTGTGAAATATATTCCAGAAGATAAAGCTAGCAGCTGTTCCAATATACATTTCCTTTCTGAATTGACTGATGTAATGCAAAGGTATTCAACACCATTTTTATTCATTGTTTCTATGTGATATCCATTTCTGCGGATATCTTTGAAACTCAACAAATTTCTATAGGATTTGGCAGAATATAATGCATTATCTATCTTAAATTTTGTTCCCCTTGGCAGTGATAAACAAGCTCTTCCGGAGCCAACAATAATTTTTGCATCACCTGATATAGTATTCACGCTTCCGGCGAAATTGTTTATTTTAAGGAAGGAAAAATAACTTTTATTTTTGAGTATTGTGTGCGTGGTAGCACTACCTGCAAAAAATATATATCCATCCTTGTTTCTAAATTTCAACATTTTTTTATTTGAAAATATTCATAAAAAGATATGTTAATATCAAACTTTATATTACAATAGAAACTATTTTACAAAAACTATCTTACAAAAACTATTTTACAAACAAATACAAAATAGTAACAACTTATGATTTTCTTTTTTTATGCAAGCATAACTAATATTACATCATGTCAAACTTTCTTCTTCAGAAAGATTTTAATTATTTTGATTTTTGCTGATATCTACAGAATCAACAGCAAAATCGGCTACATCGAGATAATTATCAGTATATATACCATCAAATGGAAGTCTAGCTTCATTTTCCAGAGAAGGTCCGACTTCATTGTTAAAATAAGGTCCGGTTTCATTGCCAAAAGAAGGTCCGGCTTCATTATTAAAGAAGGATCATGGTTTCCTTTTCTCTTTCCGTTTTCTTTTGTAGCTCTTGATAAAGATGAACATAATGCTTCGACGTAGGACAAGTACGTGACTAGTGTCCTTTCATGCCGCATCTATAGCAATGGTTTTCATGTTTCTTATTATCAACTTCTTTCCCTTTTGATATTTGATTATTTCTTTCATAATTATTAGGGTTAGACCTTCTGTTTTGTCCGCATCCATTTCCATGACCATATCCTCCTCTTCCACGACTGCGGTAATTATTCCCACCGCGTCCACATCTATTATAATTATTATAATTTGTGGATGCAACATTCACTTCGGGGAGTGGTGCAGACCTAGTTGGACGAGATTGATGGTTTAACATTACCAGTTCATTGTTCTGTTCCGCCACAAGGAGAACATCCATTAAGTCAAAATACTTTTGGTATTCATTTGTTCTGTACTATTGTTGCAGAATCACATTTTAGGATGAAACATCTGGAGAGTTTTCTTGATCATGTCATAGTCAGTGATCTTTTCTCCACATACCATTATTCTAGAGGTGATTCTTAATAGTGCAAAATTATATTCGCTTACACTTTTGTAATCTTAGAACCAGAGGTTCAGCCACTCATGTTTTACTTTTGGTAAGATCATGTATTTTTGGTGAGTAAACCGGTCTTTGAGTGACTGCCAAAGATATGCAAGATCTTCTTTTGTTATATATTCGTCTTTTAAACCATCATGGATATGGTGCAATAAGAATATCATGGCGTTGGTTTTAGCCTCTTCAATAGTCTTTTTGGACTTACTGATAGTATTGATTAATCTTTTTCCTTTTAAGCGTAAATTTACTGCAACTGTCCATCTTATATAATTATGTCCGGATATATCTAGGATAATGAACTTGAGTTTAGCCAAGTTTGACATGATTACTGCATAATAAATTTAATAACCGTAACTATTTTTATTAACTTAAAATAAAATATAACACAACAATATGTTAATAATTAAACACATAAAAATGAAATAAGCATGCGATTACAAAGATATATAAAGTTAAAATAATTAACCAAAAATTTATCCAAAATTATGCGTGAGTGAAACCATCGACAAAAAGTCCGTAAATAGAAGAAAGAATAATACCAAAACAAAAGACGTTTTTGTAAATGTCTTCGGGACATTTTATTATATTACTGTTCTTATAGAACAATTTGTAAATGTCTTCTGGACATTTAAAGATATTGATCTGAGGATACAAAATAGTATACCATATGATCATGATCGTGAAGGCATAGCCTTTCTAACGATTGATTCGGGGAAACCAGCGCTTATCACCCCGGGAAATTAATATTTAAATATTATGAGCAAATTATCCATATGGCATGTCAGCTATATCAATTAGTTCGGGGTAAACAATTTTTATCATTTTTAACAAAAATATATTTGTATGGGGAACAAATTACCCACATGAAATTTTAGCCATTATAACATCATATAAACTAAATTAAAATATATATATATATATATATATATATATGGGGACTTAGTCACCCATTATAACAAAATATAAAAGTGAATTTGATAGAAATTAAATTTTACTTTTCTCCGACATAGGGTTAATCGTACTGATAAAGTGTTATAAAACTGCTCTCTAAATATAATATTATTATATATGAAAATAAAAGTGAAAAAAAGAATAGAAAGAGGTGTGAGATGAAGAGATAATAAACTCACCAGTTTTTATTCATAAGTATGTCTCAAATGAATTATATGAGGAGGGTATATATATAAAAGTGTTGGGTCGGTTATAAAGGTAACGCAGTAGTAAAACTATCAAATATTAAAATATTATTTTGGATAATTATAAATTTAAAACACTTCCCACGATCTCTCTTCTTTTTTTTTTTTTTTTTTTTTTTTTTTTTTTTTTTTTTTTTTTTTTCNTCTTCTCCACTTTTCTTTTTTCGTTTCCACTATTTTTATTCAATAATTTTTGTTACCTCTTCAAATAAAATAGTTAAGATAATTAATGGAAACGAAGAGTAGCAGTTAACAACCTGGAATTGATCATCATCAATAATCATCTTCATCAATAGTCCATTGCAGCTGTTGATGAATCTTCCACTACAGCATCGTCCACCAGTTAATCAGACGACGAAGCAAAATTTATGAGGGAAGAAGACGACGAAAGCGATTGGAGATTAAAAGAAGAAGATGAAGAGGGAAAGAGATTCTTATGTTTTCTGTTTCATGATTAAAAAGCATGTTTTGGCCTTCGATTGTGATGAACAAATGGTTAAATATAACACCTAAGGTTTTGTTTTTCTGGCATTTCCTTTTTTTATCTAAATGAATTATCTTTGACTTCTTTTTCCCGTTGACATTAATTTATGGAGTGACGGTGGCTACATGGAACGTCGCTGGTAAACTTCGTCCCTCCCATGTTCTCGATATTGAAGATTGGCTCACTACTCATCACGCTTCAGGTATTTACATCATCGGGTAAGTAAAATTTTCACATCACATTTTAAGTTTTTCTCAAAAATTACAGTTTTTAAACAGAATAATTTTCCTCCGTTTTGATGAATCTGTATTTGTTTTTGTTATAGGTTTCAAGGAGTGGTTCTACTAAATGCTAGAAACTCTTTAGGAGCAAAAGATAGAGTCAAGTACAGTCCTCATCTTCGCATGCAATATATCTATTTCGTTGTCCAAATATTTTTTTGTTTACATATTTATATTTGTTTTTATTGCACGCTGAAGTGACTTGGTTAGAACTATTATGATTTTGTTTCTCTAGATCATTTATATTGTTGTTGATCATATACTAGTACTGTGATAATACGATTTTCACTTGATTATATTTAGTGGTGCTTTTATGTAATGCGAATGATAAGTTTACGTTCATGTGGACGTAAATTTGAACATATGGAGCAAGAAATGGTATTTTATTGTTATAATTGGCTTTTTTTTAGATAGCGTTGAGAGAAACCATAAGTTTCTCAAACTATACGTTTGCATAGTCATTAGTTGATATTATCACTTACCAATCTCTTCAAATAGATCTATCGCTTCTGATTTAATACTATGTATTTCATCATCTAACTCGGTCTTTCCCAACGTTTTCTTTCTCTTCTTTGTTTCAAGTACTAAATTTTTCATTGATAAATAAAAGCCCGTGCAAAAATTTTCATTGATAACAATAGACTTTTGATCACTGTTTCTTCTATTTTTCATTGATGAATAATGTAATAATAGAGTTTTGATCACTGTTTCTTCTATTTGGATGATTCTTAGAAATCTGAATGACTCTTTTTAAGGTCATGTAATATTTTCTTTCATTTTTTTAAACATAAAATCAGATAGCAAAAAAACAATGTATATATACTAACAACAAAACACATCTACCTATAGAACTATTTATTTATATTAATTTTGAAACATGTTATACTTTTACATTACAAAATTAATTAGCGGTACAAAATATAAAATATTATTTTTAATTGTTTAACCCATGCAAAGCACATGTTATAATACTAGTTCTCTATAATTCATAGTCTAAAATTTATTTTCTAAATAGTTGATTTTAATTACTAACTACTAGATTAAGAAAAACTCGATATTCAGGTTATATATTTTGATCAAATACTATCATATGTAGCAATTAACAAAATATTAATCAATGATAATTTTTAATCATAATTAAATTAGTATGTCTTTGTTTCTCTCTCTAGGGTCTTGGTGTCTGTTCTTCTATAACCGTTATTTTTACCAATCTTGTGTGCAGTTTTTGTTGCTCTTCGATGGTTTCTCTATACAATAACTGTCTCTCAACTTCCGTGTGCAACTTATATATTATCTATGTGTTTCTCTTTTCTCTCCCCGTGATTGAAAGTTTCCGATTTCAGAAACCTATGGTTTCTCTAATGAGTGACATTCACCGGAAAATGCAAGATTACAACCTTGGATTGGATGAAGATCCGTTCGGCATGCTCTTAGCTCTGTGTCAAGCGGCCGAATCCATAACCCAATTTAGCCTCATTGTCACCCTGATTTAATATCCGCAAACAAGATTTGCGTGCTATGGTTGCTTCTCTACTGCGACTTTGGGGAGTTAGAAACAATACAACATGTCGCATTCTTGAAAATCGGAGGATTCAATTTCTCTTTCAATTACATGAGGCAATGGACTATGTAATCCGCCATGGACCATTATCGTTCAATGATTGGATTATCACGGTGAAGAAATGGAACTCAACAACTAATGATGTTGAAGTGCGTTCATCCCATTTTGGGTGCAAGTCTGTGGCATCCCTCTGTGTTTTTAACTGCTCCGATGGTGACTCATTTGGTGCGAGGCTTGATCATTTCATTGAAATAGATTTCGGTGGTGATAATGCCGTAATGGTGGAGTATGTTTGTGTGTGGCTTCTCTATAACATGGAGGAACCTCTACGCTTTCAACAAGAAATCAGATTTAGTGCAAACACTATTATTCTCTGGTTATGAACGTTTGAGGAATTTCTGCCTATAGTTTGGCATGCTTACACTTGATATGCCTAACTGTTCTCTCAACCGTGTGGATGATCCGCCACCGCCTAATGATGATACTGAACCAAGTGAAGATGATGCGGATGATGATACTTTTTCAGATGGCCGAAACATTGTGTTTGTTGATAGATGTCCTATGCTATCAGACCCCTCTGGACCTTCGACTGAACGAGTCCATGGCAAAACATCGACTCCAAGGAAAAGAAAGGCTGAAGATGATCCCAACAATGCAATGTTTGCTCCGGTTTTTGTGTGCAGTGACCATCACCGAGTAACAAGTGCGTCTGATACCCTTGAAAATGCTTCCTAGAGGTCCCGAATGCAATCTGGTTTCATGGAGATCCAAATTTGGTATCAACTACCTCTCGATTTTGAGTATATTTTGGCTGTTGCAATGGGGTTTGTCTCCCCACAAACAAACAACCAAGGTGAAGGTTTGGTGGGCTATAAATCATCGGGGGTGCCATGAATGTCATTTTTGGAACTGTAGGGGCTTGAGAGGTTCCCTGATAGTTCGATGTCTCAAGGATCTTAAGCGTACTTAAGATCCAGATTTAATCTTCTTGATCAAAACTAAGAATAGTACTAATATTGTAATGGATATGGCTGCTCAATTAGGTTATCTTAATGTACATTGTGTTCTACCTATGGGTCTTAGTGGTGGACTTGCTTTATTATGGAATCAGTCCGTTAGTGTTTGTATATATGAAACTTATCAGCGACTCTTTGATTGTAAAAGTAAATAAAGACAAAGAGTTCTTCTATTGTTTTTTTGTTTATAGTCACCCCATGGAACACTTACGTTATCAATTGGGGATCACATACAATATTTAAATAGAACTCGTCGTGGCCCATGGACAATTTGTGGTAATTTCAATGCCATCTTAAATCTAGGAAATAAATCAGTGGGCCGAGATAGTGATATTCATGACATGAAACTCTTTCCTATGATAGTAGAACAATATCAACATCAAGACTTGGATCACATTGGTGATAATATGACATGGCTTAGAAGACGGCATAATCACATCATTCAATGCTGGTTGGATATAGTCCTAGTAAATTTGAATGGCAATCCAAGTATTTGGCTTCCTTGAAAGAGTACCTTCCACTCATAGAGTCCGATCATAGACCAACACTTGTTCGCATCTCCGAAGTGGTGGATCGTGGACCCAAGCTGTTTTGGTATGATTCGAAATTTCATGAAAGCAAGGATGTTTATATATTGTACATAACACTTAGTGTAGTACAGATGAATATCATACTCAAGGTGAATATATATCAGATATAAGCACCAAACTAAAACATTGCCGACAGTTTCTTTCTGCCTGGAAACACTCACAGGCTTCCAACTCGGCCACACGAACCAATGAACTAATCTCTCAAATAGATCGAGCACATATAGATCTTACTATTACGACCACACAACTGATGGTTATGCATGGTGAACTGGCAAAGGCTTATAAAGACAAGGAGCAATATTGGTGGGACAAAAGTCATAGCCAATGGTTAATTTCGGGCGATTGCAATACATATTTTTATGCCCTCATGCATAACTGTATTGCTATTTATCGTAACGTATACTGATCATATTGTGTATGGAAATAACACCATAGGTCATGAAGCAATGGATAACTTTGACAAATTTATGTCACATAATCAACTAGATTTGCAAGACACATTATTAACAATACCTACTATAGTTACAGACGAGATGAATTCCATGCTACTACGCCCAATTAATCTCAATAAAACACAAGACTTTACCTTTTTTATAGGTTCAACCTATGCTCCTACGCTAGACAGCATCACATCGAGATTTTTCAAATATCATTAGGATATTGCCAGATCATCTATTTTACAAGAGGTACAACAGTTTGTTGACACTGGAATTATGAAACCAGAGTGGAACCACACAAATTTGTGTTTTAATCCTAAGGTCCAACACCCTAATCGATGAAGGATTTTTTCCCCGTCAGTCTCTGTAAAGTCTTGTACAAAGTCATCTTCAAGATACTTGTTCAACGATTACAACATATCTTGTCGGACTTAGTTTCTTAACATCAAGCAGCTTTTATCCTCGGACGTCAAATAACAGATAATGTATTGATTGCTTGTGAGCTTGTACTTTCTCTAAAGGTACCCTTGTCTTTTTTAACTTAATACATGGCAGTCAAAACTGATATTAGTAAGGCGTATGATCTGGTGGAATAGTGATTTTTAGAAGATGTTTTAGTGGAAAAGGGTTTTGATGACCGTTGGATAAATCTAGTCATAATCTGTATCCATAGTATTTTTTCTTTCTCTATATTAGTCAATGGTAGCCCTTCTGGTTGGTTTGCACTAATTTTGGGGACTTCGTCAAGATGATCCGTTGTCTCCCTATCTTTTTATTATGTGCGTTGATGTTCTGAGTTCCTTTCTTATAAAAGCGGAATCAAATGGACATATATTTGGTGTCAAACTCAGCCCTTATGGTCCCTGTGTATCACATCTTTTCTTTGGAGATGACTCATTTTTCTTCCTCCGGGATGATATCAAAAGCAGTATATATTTATGACAAATTTTTGATGAATGTGACGAGGCTTTGGGACAAGTTATTAACTTAGAGAAATCAGATATTACTTTTGGTCAACATGTGTACCAGCAAAAGAAATCACGGGTTCAAAATTTTCTATAAATTCAACATACCTCAGGTCGGGGCAAAAATCTTGGTTTGCCGGAATCTTTTGGACATAAAGGTCAAGATTTTCAATATAGGTTGACAAGGTACAACAGTGACTACACTCTTGGCATCTCAAACTTCTGACGCATGTTGGGCGGGAAATACTCATTAAGTCTGTAGCATCCTGTTTACTCTATGAATTTCTTCCGCTTGCCAGAGGCCTTAGGAAAACCAATTCAGAAACTTATTGCTCGATTCTAGTGGACTGCGTCACCGGATACACAACCAACGCATTATGTGTCTTAGAAGTAACTTTCATGTCCCAAAAAGGAGGGTGGTCTCGGCTTTAAAGACATTATACATTTTAACTAGGCATTATCGACAAATCAGGCATGAAATTATTACGCCACCCGTAGTGTCTTTTGTACAAGCTCCTGAAGGCTCACTATTTTCCATATATGCATTTATTGATTGCACAGAAAGGCACTCATCCAATAGTTGGCAATCTTTATTACGTAGTATTTGCTCTGTTACAAAAAGGTCTTCATTCTCAAATTAGAGATGTGTATCATACTACCCTAGGATTTGAAAATTGGTTACTTACCACGCCACCTCGACCACCTATTTTATATTATGTCATCAATCTTGTTCTCCCTTTCTCCATGTTTATTGATGCGGATTCACGTCAATGTAATTTATACAAAATCTTACAATATGTTTTGCCCAAGGATCATCACCTTATATTGAAGTAATTTCTTCTAAGTACGCCTTGCATGAACTCAAAAATATGGACATCGAACAGAGATGAGAATTACAATGTGCATTTAGGTTACTGGATAGCTTACCATTCTGATGGTTCACTTCACAATACACCGCCTTTATATCATAATACACTATTAGCTTGCTCCATCTGGAAGATGGACATCATGCATAAACAACAAGATTTTGTTTGGAGATTACTTTCACAGAAGTTACCTCTAAATGATCAGCTTGTGCGATAAGGGATACTTGCTTCTGGGAAATGTCATCGCTATTGTTCAACCACAGAAGATACAAATCATATTATCTTCTTGTCTCCATACGCCATATTTGTTTGGCGATGCTCAAGTTTATCGGATCAATAGCTTTATGACCAAAATGTTGATGTGGAAACTAGCTCAGTGAACTCAACCTCAGGAAACTTATACAATACTTTATTATTAGGAGATTAACCTCTCATAACACTGGCGGGGATCTAATTCTCACGAAAAAGACAAAGCCTAAGCTTTGTGTAAATCCTTCGAGATTGAAATCTCACCAAACGACGGAACATAGTTCCGTACAGATTTACGAGATCAGTTCTCGTCAAAAAGATAAAGCATAGCTTTGTGCAGACTCAATGAGATTAACTTCTCACTAAACGACGGAATATAGTCCCTTATAGATTGATGAGATCAGTTCTCATCAAAGGACAAATCATTGCTGTGTACAGGTTTACAAGATTAAAATCTCACTTAAAAGGCAAAGCAACGCTTTGTAAAGGTTTGCTAAGATTACAATCTCACTCAAAAGACAAAGCATAGCTTTGTACAGATTTGCCGAGATTAAAATCTCACTTAAAATACAAAGCAAAGCTTGGTATAATAGATTTTCTGAGATTCCAATCTCACTTAACGACAAAGCACAACTTTGTACAGAATTACGAGATAAAGACCTCGAACGAAGTCAGAACATGATTTTTGAACAGATAATTGAAAATTCTTTAGACCAAGTTTTACAAATATGGTTTCCGGGTCGGAACTTCTTAAAACTCAAACTGAGTCCTAAAATCTCAGCTTTAAAGTTGCATAACAGAAAGTTCTCTTCCTAAGCTAAAACGAAATCAAACTCTCTAAACGCATGAAGAAACTCATCTAAACGCGCAAATAACAAGAAAAGGATCTCAGAAACCAGAATTCGTAAAATGACAAGTCAATCAGTTAAACGAATTTTTCATTCATAATCAAAAATCAAATTTCATTTCATTTACACAGGAAAAATATTTACAAAAAGCACCGAGTACAAAAAGTATGTACAACTCATAAAGGAAGCCAAACGATGACTACAAAAGAAGACTACGACAAAACCCTGGAGAAATTACGGTGCTTCTGGGAGTCCAATTTCACCTTCATTGGAGGTATCTCCAACTTCAAAAATAGGGATGACCAAGTCCCCTAGAAGCAGCGGCATCAAGCTCTCCTTATCAACGAGTTCCTTGAATTCGTTCACCTTGGCAGTCATCAAGTCGGTGACCGTAGGAGGGATATCGACTTTACGGTTGGAAAGCAGTTAGAGAACATTTTCCAACCCAATAAACTGGGCATACGATAAATGGGCCTCAAGGATCTTGTCCAGATCATTGAACCGAGCAGCAATTTGGCCAAAACGGTCTGACAGACGTTCACAAAGAACCTTCAAGATCTTCAACTTTTCAACAGTTAAAGCCTGATGGAGACGAGAGTCAAAGTCCCCCCTCATAGTATCCAACTTGACGCGCAGCTTCAGAACCTCCTCGCACGCATTTGCAGCAGACTTGAAAGTGGCACCACGATCAGAGTCGGCATATTCAAGCGACTCCGACAAAGCCTCGTTGCGAACAACCAACTTGAGGACGTTCTTAGGCTCAAGCTTCAACTCGTTCTTAACACGAATAAGTTCCTTCTCTGCCTCAGAAATCTTAGACCGAAGTTTGGCCAGTTCAAGATAGCTTCCAGCAACTCGGCTGGACATGCCCCTATGAGAACCGCTTTCTGGATTGGCAACAGACCTCGCCCGTTCTAACATGATGCTGTTCAGGCAAGCGATAAATTGTAAAGACGTCAAGAGAGTACCAAGTCAAAAGACGGAAGCAAGCCAGTACACACAAAGTACCAATCAATAATTAGTACAAACCTGGAACAACAAGTATGAAGTCTCTTTATACTCCTCCTGATTCTTCATCTGATCCGGGGAAGGAGACGCTCCATCGAAGTCCTAATCTGGCTCATTAAGCCAACAGACTTAGACCGAAAGTCCAAAATCGGACGAGGACTAGTATGCTCGTGGGTAAATCGGAAGTCGGGGGTACCCCTACTCCTTCCACGAGAAGTACCTGCAAAACCACTCCTACCGCCTCCTCTTGGAGAGCCAATCCTTAAAGGCGCATCAGCCCTCGCCTTTTTTGCAGGCCGTAAATCTCCACGGCCAGACCTAGAAGGGACTTCAACTATGTCCCAAGATGAAGCAGCTAAGGGTTTATAAATCCTAGAAAGACCTCTAGAAGATTCAACATTAAAGCCCTCAAGTGCGGGATTGACACCAGCTTCAACGTTTGGAAATTTGAAATCATCAAGACCCTTTTTCGAAGAAGAATAAAGAAAAAGAATTTAGAAAAATTTGAAAAAGTTTGAAGACAGAAGAACTCCGAAGTCGATAAAGTAAGATTGTGCAAATGAAATTCGAAACTACGTGGAATGGTAATTATAATTGAGTGGGAAGTAATCAAAGTGATGCCACAAAGTAATAATGATGATTCCCGTAAGACCATGGCGACTGTTCGACTAGCCCACTGGAAAACTGACATGTGAACCGAAGATTCTGGAAGATAAAACAACCTTTACAACTCTGAAATTTGGTACTAGAATTTTCCGAGTCTGGGGGGAACAATTGTTGGAGGTGCATCTGAGATCCTACTTTGGTCTACTGAAAACAACGGGTCGAATAGAAAAGAACAACCTGGTTGCAAGCACTAAGTCTTCAACTTGGATAAAATATTCAACTCGGCAAAATGTCTCGTCTCGGAAGGTTCCACAAACCTGAAGGAACGTCGGATGACATACCAGCAAACGATAAATGGAAGTTTTTCTGTTCCAACATGGAAAACTTCCACAAATTTAGCATGAATCTTAACAGATTTAGTCTTATCAACAAGATTTGTAAATCTCCCTTTATTTTCTACACATATAACCGCCTCTATAAACTATAAATAGAGGCACAATCCTTTGAAAAAAGGATTCGCTTTTTGGCATACAAAGTCTAATAAGAATATCAATTCGACAATCATCTCTTCTTACTCTTAGCTAACTAGCTCTTGCTCTCAATCCAATTCACAAGTATCTTTGCTCATTTTTCTCTATTCTTTTAATCTGAAACTACCATTTTAGTATTCGTTGTGATCAGACCGGTTCCAACATTAAAGACCCCAAATATCCAGTGACTATATTTCTATCGTAATCATAATTTTGATATTCTAAGCGACAATATTTCTGAAACTTGGAGATATCTTTTGGGTCCACTTGCATGGGTCATATATGAATAAATAGTAGTATTCAATTATCATTATATCATTACGAATCATATTTATTATATCATTACATAAATTTATTGTTTAGGTCTTTTCTTTCGGCTATAGCGTTTTTCAGATTAATTATTTTCACATTTTAATTTTAAGAAAAATATGAAAACTCGAGCCAAAGGCAGAAAATGACATCAAAACAACCAACATTAAATTTTATCTTATAGTAATCGAATAGTCGTTACTAGTTATAGTCGAATGATATTGGGTTGATTGGTTGTCGAGGTTCTGTCACGGATGCTCAATCTCAAATTCAGTTCAGGTGATATTGGTTTTCATCCGACAGCATATGATCCCCAATCCACACATTAGAGTTTTAATGTCGGCTGGTGCAGCATTGGAATATGTCAGAGCAAACTGAGAAATTGTATCTTTTGAGGAGTTACCCTTTTGCTTATGCTTTAATTTGGTGGATATTCATGTATTTTGTAATATTTGTCAATAGTGTGTCCATTATAACCACAGTGAATGTAAACCGGCCTCTGAGATTTAGAATTAACATTCGATGCGTTCACAGAGTGTTTGATACTTGAAAAACGGAAGACTAAGGTAGTGGTTAAATATTACGCTCGCTATGGTCTTGGTCTATGAGATTGTAAACACCAGACAAATTAGGTAGATGCTTCTTCATGATGGTTTGACTTCTCATAGAGTTATAAGACTCATTTAGACCTGACATGAACTTCACAACTCTAGCATTTTCATTCTTTTTTTCCATTGCTTTGCAACAAGAGCAATTCTTACAGGTTTTGATTCAATTTGTGCTTTCAAGATCATCCCAAAGCGTCTTGAGACGAATATAGTAAGGAGACAAGTCCATTGTTCCTTGCGGGAATGACCAAATTTGCTGTAAAAGTTGATAAGCACGTGGGAGATATGTGACATGGAATTGAACAATCAAATCTTTCCATATCTCAGACGCATCATGGAATCTCAATATACTTGCATAGATTTGCTTGTTTACTGAATTGAGTATCCAAGATTTCACCATTCTGTTGCATCTGCTCCATATGCGAAAATGAGGATTTGTTTCTTATGGTCAAGTGAGTGAGCCATCAACAAAGCACAACTTGTTCTTTGCGTCCAGAGAAATTGTTATCGCAATCTTCTAGGTATTATAGTTCGATCCATCCAAAATCTCATAGACTAAAATAATTCTAGGATTATCGTTACTGCTTAAGAAGAAAGGAGAATATTAAACACCTTTAAAGTCAAAATTTTCTGTTTGAGTTAGCATAGAGATGAAAGAGGATTTCAGTGGTTGAGATGCCATAGAAATTGAATTCGATTCCTTGACTTGAGACGTCATTAGTCAGTCTCAAATTGCAACTGAACTTGTAACTGACAGATTAGTCTTAATATGCGAAAAATCTAACACTCAAGAGACGGTGACAAATATCAGTCACAGATCAGTCTCAAGACACTCTCACAGATTAGTCTCAAGCACCAGTCGTAGATCAATTTCAAGACTCAGTCGCAGATCAGTCTCAGTTTTTAGTCGGTAATCACTCTCAGATCAGTCTCAATTATCAGTCGCAGATCACTCTCAATACTCAGTCACAGTTTAGTCTCAAAAATCACCCACATATCAGTTTCAGATATCAGTCATAAGTTAGTCTTTGTTTTTAGTCGCAGATTAGTCGCAATATCAGTTGCAAATCAATCGTATTTTTGAATTTTAATTTCTTTTTAATTATTTATTTTTAACATTATTTTGATTTTAAATAAAATTTAACTTTTAAACAAAATATGTATTACCAAAACCGATTTTGTTGAGACGAGAAATTTAAAATACATAAAACATTTAGATAAATTAAAAGCGAAAGAATCAAAGCTAGTCGGAGAATTGGCCGGTCGGTCTGAATATAGAAGAAGACCCCGAACCATCATGCCATGGAGGAAGAGGAGGCATCATAGTCAAGTGAGAAGGGAAAGACGGTAGTGTTGCCTGGAGGTACTGTAGCAGCTCGTAATTTTGCTTTGTCAGATACTCGATGTTATCCTTGTAACTCACCATCTCTCGCTGCACGTTTTGCTTGTAAGCCTCCATATCTTCTTTTAACACAAGCTAATATACGTTCTTTTGCTACCACACTTAGTCTAAATATTGGAACATGAGCTCTTCTGCGGCTATCCAGATGTAACTCTTTTCGCAAGCAAAATCGTGCTATATCCAATCTTGCCTTAACTATGTCTTTTGATTTATCTTTAACGTTCATGACTGTATTTCAGAAGATATCGAGAACATTCTATTTTGTGTGCATCGGATCAAGACAATATTGTAAA
Organism: Lepidium aucheri; assembly: GCA_900406435.1. Taxonomy (NCBI): domain Eukaryota; kingdom Viridiplantae; phylum Streptophyta; class Magnoliopsida; order Brassicales; family Brassicaceae; genus Lepidium; species Lepidium aucheri. The sequence continues at coordinate 18,685 of OVBA01003717.1, forward strand.
TTGAGATATTTCCAATACGGTAATTGCCAGAATATGCTTTCTTTGTGCCAATTATGCCATGTTCCATATCCTTTTGCTTTCTCTACATGTCCATTTCCTCTAAAACAGATGTTTTTGCTCTATTTACCTCCCTTATTTGCTGATTGTATACTTCATCGCCGGTTAGTGTTAAGGGGGAGGGGTGGATATGATTTATAACATCTTTTCCTCTTTGAGAAGTTTCTTTTAGTCTTTCTTAAAGGATGCTTCTGAGGAAGAAACCTTCTGTGAAAATCAAACCAACACATTTTCCGTCAATTTGGTAATTTAAATTTTCTTGTATCGTACGTGCATATTGGACAAGCTAATCTTCCATGCATCATCCATCCTGATAACATGCTGTGCACGAGAAAATCACTAATCATCCACATTAAAATTGCTTTGACATTGAAATTTTGATTGTTGAAGTTATCATATGCCTCAACTCTAGTCGCCCATAGCTCTTTCAACTCATCAAATAGAGGACAAAGGAATATATCAAAACTTGTTCACTGATGATTTGGACCTGAATTCATAATTGTAAGCCACAAATATTATTTCTTCACACACATACTTGGAGGTAAATTATATGGAGTCATGATAATATGCCACAACGAGTGATTACAAGACATTCCAAAAGGATTAAAACCATAGGTGCATAAGCCTAAATATACATTACGAGGTTTACCTGCAAATCTGGGGTGCAACTACCAAAAAGTCTTCCACTCTGCTGCATCATATGGATGAGATATCTCTTCTTTGTTTGATTTATGTTATGCGTGCCATCTCATCGCCTCTACATTTTGTGTATTCTGATATAGTCTTTTTTATTCTTTTAGCAATATGTAAATACCATATACAACTGAATGTGTATTTTGGTTCGTCTCGCACTCTCCTTGTATGCTGCTCTGCAAAATCTACACTTACCCCATTTTCATCCTCTTTCTATAAGATTATACACCTATGCATACACACATCAATTGTACAGTAAGAGAGCCCTAAATTTCACATCAATTTCTTGGTTTCATAAAAAAATGTAGTGCATTGATCATCCTTATGTAGATACTCTGAAATAAGTTCTGCCTAATGATCTAGTTCACGTTCAGATTCATTAAAAAAAATTTTATGTGCATGAACCGAGATGCTAATGATAATTACGAGTGACCTTCCTTACACCCATTATATAAAGGATTGTTAGCCACTTCTAACATGGCATAAAACTTTTGTGCCTCACTATTAGGTACTTCATATGTATTTTGATGATCATGTCCATGCTCACCTTGATCGTAAATCTGATCATAACTCGTGTTATGATGAGCAGGAAATGCGTCATTTACCATGCTTACATATGTATCTTCTACATGACAAACTTCTTCTTGGTTTTTACTTCTATCATGACTTGCACTACAACTGCCTAAAGTCACATTCAAATTTTATCCATGCATGTACCAAATATAATAGTGAGGCATGAATTCTCGACTAAACAAATAGGGCACAAAATACAAGGACCGCAAAAATTACTCCTATTGCTGAGTGCTAGCGGCTGATTACCCACAAAAGTCATGAACTCGTCCACTCCAGCACCAAATTTCCATCGAGATGTTTTTTTTTTCTTTATTGATTCTTCCATACATCCACTCCCAAAATTTTATTTAATTATAATTTCCTCCTATTTTCTCTCCTTTAAAAACATTTTTTTTGTCTAAAAACGTTTTTATCTTTGATTTGTAAGTGAGTCTGGGAAATGAAACCATTGGTGCATATATATAGAAAATGTTTGTCACTGAACTGCCACTATAGTGAGACTAAAAAGTGAGACTAATTAATAAGTCGCACATTTTTAGGTAAAGTTAGGTACAAAACATAAAAAACGTTTCTAACTAATATATTGAGACTGAAGTGCTATTGATGAGGGTTGACTGATATATCAGCCGCATATTAGTAGCAAATTTGCTACTAATGGGCAATGATCTAAACAGTCTCAGTTCAGTCTTACATCAGTCGCACATTTGCGACTTTTTTTGTAACTTGTATGCTCAGTGACAAATGTGCGGCTGATTTGAGACTGAGTTTCTCTAGTCGCAATTCAATTGCACATCAGTCTCAAAAAAATTTCTAAAAGTATGAATGAAAATTCAGTCTTACTTTAGTCGCGCATAGTTTATTTTATTGTAATAGCATTGACAGAAAACAACACGCAAATATGGATGGAAAACAGTATGTCTTCCAAAAAGATAAGGTGGATTAGGGCTTAAAAACCTTTCTACGTGGGACAGATCATTAGCACTCAAGCTATCATTAGCACTCAAGATTATATGGACCATATTCACAAACAGCGGGTTCATTTGGATTGCATTGACAAATGCTCACAGATTGAAGGGAAAAAACTTATGGGAATTAGAAGAAAAAGTCACAGACTCATGGCTCTGGAAAATAATGTTGCATCTTTGCCATTATGTTAAAATTTGATCCGCTGCAGGTCCTCTCAATTGGTGGTGCAGGTCCTCTCAATTGGTGGTGCAGGTCCTCAATTGGGAATCCCAATCTCTGCTAAGGTAGCACACACATGCTCAAATGGTCGTTGGCTGCTTCATCAACCACACTCAGACCTTGCGGTTAAACTCCATATTCAATTATCTACTGCTCTGTTACTAGTGGTTGCCGATGAAGATGCTTATACTTTCTATCTTAGCGGGAAAATTCATAAAGCATTTCCAACAACTATAATTTGGGAGTACCTAAGACATAGAGCACCTCCCATGCCATCACACAATATCATTTGGTTTAATGGATCAATGCCAAGACTGAGCTTCACAATGTGGGTTGCGCATCTTAATAGACTACTAACAAGGGACATGTTACTCTTGTGGGGAATGCAAATACCTTCACAATGTCTTCTATGTAAATCTTACGAGGAAAACAGAGACCACCTATTTCTAGGATGTCCTTACACCACTGAGGTCTGATCCAAGGTATTCCTTAGGCTACGATACCAGCTTTTTATTCAAACCTTTTACTAAAAGATTCTCAAAACTAATGGTATATTGGTGATGTATGTGATTTTTGATGCTTTTTAGGACCATTCTTAGATTCATTTTCCATCCATATCATAGGATTTTCATCATTCTATAGTCTTCTTAGTTTCATTTTCATGTTTTGCACTTGCATACCATACATTCTGCATATGGAGCGGATTTTGGTGTTTAAGGAACATTTTGGAGCCAAATGGATGCAAGAAACAGACCAGGCAAACTTAGGAACATTTGAATGGATAAAGAAACAGAAAAAGCTAAAGTTTAGACTCCCTCACACCTCAGCCTCAAACTACCAATAGAGAGAAAATACTAAAGAACCTTGCCTCATACTATTGCCCCGTGTGTAGACCTTGAGAATGACACAAAGACCTCACTTTCGTGGAAAAGATCCCACCTTGCAGCGAAGCCTCGACCTTCTACCTCGAAGACCGCCTCAAAAGACACTTGTTGACCACTTTGAGGTGATTTGACCAGGATACTAGGTTTATTTTCACTAAGACTATAAATAGACCCTTAGGCCAAAAAATTGGGAACATCTTATGCTTTACTTTATGCAAGTTTTTAGATTACAAAGGGGATTTTCTCTAAGTTTGTAGTGTTCTTATCCGAATGATTGTTTGAGTGAAATTGATTATCATTTTGCAATTCCTTTTCATATTTCGCCTTAGCTTTAAGTTTATTTTCTTTTATTTTGATGTTGGTTACTTCCTCTCCAAGGCTTGAACTTTCACTCGCCATGAGTGGTAGATCCGCCTTGGGTAAGGAGGAAATGAAGTAAACCGGTGTAGATCTATGTAGATCTAGGTTGCTTTTGGTTAAAATAGATAAGATCTTACTAAATCTAGTGGTCTTAATGCCGATTTCATTCTGGCCACTTGAATTCGGATCAATTTGTCATGGTGGACTAGGGTTCGACGAGGTGCCTATCTTACCTAGATCTATAGTAGTCTTCATTTGGGGCAAGAGATTGGATTCCTTACGCGATTGCTAGCCTTTAGAGTTGTCCGATCTTCATGCTCACCCGATCTAATTTCTACTACTAGGGTAGGATCGGAGTTTCTTCGGGTGAAGGTTCATGATCGTGAGAGCGACGTGATCGTACCATGCTTTCCTTGCTTAAGATCATTTCCCAAGCGGATTGCTAAGAACTTGAGTCCCTTCATAGTTATACATCGATCATCAACCTTATTCCTCCTTACCCAACTCTTTATTTGCTATTTCTAGTTCTGAATCTGCTTGCTTTTTTGTACTCTGTTTTTTGAATTTGGTTTTGTCTTTTTATCATGCTATTTTGTCTTATTATCATGCACTAGGTTGGTAGGTTTCTCATATAATTTTTACCCACCATTTGAGCTTGAACTAGATAGGTACTTAGTCTTTATTGCTTGTCAACATTCCGAATATTGGTTCGACACACACCCATCTATTATCACTCATCCATACTACCATGATTTGATAAAAAGAAACCACAAAAACTTATTTATCAAATTGGCGTCGTTGCCAAATCAGAATTACTTGACTTCAATTAGGAAATTTCTCTGTTTAGGATCAAGTTCGCCTTTTTCTTGTGTTAAATTGTTTGGTTATGCTTTCGAACTTGGATCTTCAACTATCAATCTCATATCCTACTGATAAAGTCGTTGTTTTTGCTGCATTTGTAGGCCTCGAAGGTACTCCTCGAAGGCCAAACTTGAGTGCAGTGCAATAGCGGACTCTACTCAAGGCTATACTCGCTGTCTACCCCCGAGCTCAGGCAACTTTACCTCCCTCAAATTAAGTCCTCGTCATGGCTACTTCATCACCAGATGAGTATACAGATTAGGACCAGTCTGACGTCCCTAAACACAACACCCCACTGATGAGAGGAGTAGCTGAGGAACCAACAACCTATTCTCCACGGTACGGAATAAACCCACCACCCGCACCCAACCAGACCTTTGAAATCAAGGGCAGCCTCATTGCTATGGTGCAAAGCATAAAGTTCTACGGATTGCAATGCGAGGATCCATTTGAGCACCTTGATGAGTTTGAAAGCTTGTGCAGAACAACCCAAATAGACGGACTGAGTAATGATGTACTCAGACTACGCTTATTCCCATTTTCCCTTGCGGAGAAGGCTCCGAACTGGGAAAAACACCTCCTTCCTGGCCAGATCACATCATGGATCAAGTGCAAGAAGGCTTTCTTGAACAAGTTCTATTCCCCTTCCCGCACTGTGAAGCTCTGTACAGCAATCTTTCATTTTTCCCAAAAGTGGTCTGAAAGTTTCCATCAAGAATGTGAGCGTTTCAAGGATTACGTCTCTCAATGTTCGCATCATGGCTACACCATCGAGTCCTTACTCAGCACATTCTACCAAGGCATTCGCTCGAGGTATCGAACATTACTCGATACCGCAAGTAATGGCAACTTTAGGCACAAAGATATAACTTTCGGATGGGAGCTTATTGCAAACCTTGCCTACGTCCAGGAACAATATAACGAATGTGATGCAACTAGCAGAGTCTAATCTACCAACTCAGCCCCAACAAGCAAAACAGAAATCCGTATAATAAATGCCAAAATGGATCAGTTGCTAAGGATTCGACCAGAACCAATTCCTATCGAGGAAGAGACCAGAATTGAAGAGGTAAGTTTGCTTCAACAAACCGACACTCCATCCGTCTCACAACCCGCTGTAGTGGATATGTTACAAGAGATATTGAGAGGACAAAAGGTTGCGGCTGCCGACCTCACATAGAAATTTGCTGAGATCAATGATCAAATGGATAGTAATTATTTAGACATCAACCGTAAGATCAAGGACACCGACACACAACTTCAGAAGGGCGAACAAACCGAAGCCACTCCTTTGCCTTCTCTACATTCACACAAACGCCTCCCCAGTTCACCTTGTGGCATCAAAAAAGCGTCCTCCAATACTTCAGAACACAACAAGGGACAAAAGATGGTTATTAGTGTTACACATGTTGTTGATACTGAGGACAATATAAACGAAGAGGGAGAAGATGGTTCACGTACAGAGAACACCAATCAGTTAAATTCAGCGAAATCACTCGATAGTCTGCCTCATGCTTCTAAAGAACGAGGGCAGAATGCTATAGCAAGGACACTGCCATATAACATTTTCTCAACTTGCCTTGCTGTCACTGCTTCCGAGGCGACACCGCGAGCTGAACTTTTGGCAGCAGAATCACATAAAAGCAACTCAACTTCACTCATTAAATCACTTTTCCTACCCTCGGAGGGAAAGGTCCTTCCCTTTTGGGCCGGTTGTGGGTGAGGAGGGATTTTACTATCATCAAAAAGACTTCACTAAATCACTTTTTTCTTTCCAAGTAGTCAATTTGACTAGTGCTTGGTGAAGAAGCATTGGATCCCAGAGATGGGGTCCTATGGAGAATGTGGTCAGAAATCCATAATAGGTGAGACGTGAAAACACCCGATCCCATTCCAACCTTGATATGTGGAATTGTCATAGTTTAATTCTTTGGCAACACGAAAAAACCATTCGCAATCAGAACCTGTGAAACCGGGAAGATATTGAGATAGCAGGAGAAGAATTAGCAGTATGTGAGTGCGGAAGCAGAGTAAACAGAAGTAGCAGCTCCAACAGGAGCTGAATATGCAACAGCAATCCAAGCAAAAGTCCTCAATATCAAAAAGATGTCGTGACCGGTGTAGCTAAGTTTCCAAAGGTGAATAGCGCCCTTTATAGTCTTACGAGAATTTTTATGAAAGCCTTTCATTTTCTTCTCTTCGATGGAAGTTTTATTTTCCCAGAATATAATTTACGTAAAAACGGTTAGTCAAAATGATTAACTTGAATATGATTTTAATATAAATGTAAAAAACATGCATTTAGAGTTTTGTCTTTGGGTTGAAGTCTCAACTACTTGAATTTAGTTAAGTTTTTCATTGTATTCTAAAAGAAATATCAAGGACAAAAAGTAAATTTAAATACTTTGATTAGGGCCCCGACTACAATCCTATCTGTCAAGCCAAAAGATCCCGATTCTAGAGAAATTCATGAGGAAGTGCTTGGACCATCAACGGGCAAAGCATATTTCCTGTTTGCATCACCTTTTCTCCAGTATTTTTGAAACTTGATCTTTAAATCACTCAATTAGAATAGCTGGATGATTGAATCCGCCTTTAGAGTCCCATATTTCAGAATTCCGGAACTCTTTCTTCTGTGGATGTTATCAGTTCTGGTACATAGACCAAATAATATAATGCAAAAGTTGAGGTCAATAGGGTAGGGATCACCAAAACACCAAACATCCACTGTAAAGACGGTTTTCAGTGCATTGTTTGTCAACAAATAAGTGCTTGGGCCACTAAAATAATACCTAATAGAGAGATAGTTGGAGAGGAGTTGTAGATTCTGCCGTAGTGTCAATTGAGAAAGCGATTGTGACTCTATTTTGGTGATGAAGAATAAATGAGATCTTGCATGCTTTGCAAGTTCTGAATCCTAGTCTTGTGTAACCTTTATAAAGCAAAATAAGCTAAGGAGGCTGGCTAGGAATCGCAAGAATTGAGAAGGGTGGGAAAGTCAGGTTCGGAAATGACATAAAGACTCCTTTTTATTGAAATTGTACAAAACTAAACAAAATTAGCACGCCCTTGCTTCTTGCTATGCTATGAAGAATCCGTCGGGACTGCTGCAAAAGGAGTCTTTATCGGCTGCTGCAAAAAAGAAACTAAAAAGGGAGTTGATGTCTTTTTTTTATTGAATCCGTCGGGACTGGTTCATTACCCGTTGCGAAGGCAGTAGAAGAGGTAGCATTCGCAGACCAAAGCAAAGACGGCTGGGG